>MDKI01219137.1:0-23125 GCA_005239505.1 Nicotiana paniculata | reverse complement strand
GATATGCACATAGTGCTCACATCTCTCCCACAGAAGTCCACTCAGTACTATATATGGCTCTCACGCCCAGGGAAGTTCCATCCCGGAATATACATAACACCGGTGACCGTAGTCACTCAGTACTAAGGAAAAGGCCAGTCCAGCTCCACAGAGAAGATCCATCTCCGAAATACAACACTCAGACAATTTCCATATCCAGGGAAGATCCATCCCTCTCAGCTTCGGATAGGATCCATGCCCACGAAAGATCCATCTCTCTCAAAATCTCAGCTTCGGACAAGATCATGCCCAGGGAAGATCCATCCCTCTCATAACCTCAGCTTCGGACAAGATACATGCCCAGGGAAGATCCATCCCTCAATATCACTATGCTCACTGGGGGTGTAAAGACTCCGGAGGGGCCCTAGTGGCCCAAGCGCCATATCAAGCCAACGAAGGAATGATTTAAATATCACTGCAGTGTGCAGTCCATTCTCATAAATGTCTCAATAACAGGCTCTCGGCCTTACTCAGTCATTACTCTTCAGTCTCACTCACATGGATCACAATTGCTTCCATCAGCCCGAAACAATGATAAGTATGCATGTAATTAACAATACTGAGACTGGGATATGAAATGATATGCTATAACAAGACTGAGTACATGACATCAAATAATCACAACATGAAGCAGCATTATACGACCACTCGGGTCTCAGCATTTCTGGCGTGAAGCCTAGCATTTATACTTAACATGATTTCTAACATGTTCGCAATTACCACATTAATAGATGCAAAGATATCATCATAGAATAATCACTAAGCGGAGCCATGGGATGAGCCAGGCCACAAATACCCGGTGCACGCCCTCATGCCCGTCACTTGGCATGTGCGTTACCTCAATAATAGTCATAAATCATTTAGCTCGGGGTTTTGAACCCTCAGAACCATGTTTGGAAACATTACTTACCTCAAAACCGGCTAAAATACTATTCCGCAGTGCCTTTGCCTCTAAATCCGGCATCTGAGTGCTCCAAATCTACCAAGTTCAGATTTTTATTATCAAATTATGCTTAAGGAATGAATTCCAACTGAAAAGTACAAATTTTAGCTCAAAACCTGAATTTAGTCAAAACACGACCCCTGAGCCCGCGTCCCGAGACTCAGAAATTTTTATGCTAAACTGTTCTTCATCATCTCACAAATTCGTATATATAAAGAACACTAAAATCGAAGTTCGTTTGACCCCTCAAATCAATCCCTAAAAGTCTCAAAATATTAAGCCCTAAACCCACCTTTTTCTACTGATTTTTGTGAATTTAACACTGATATTATGCTCTATAATCATCCATAAATGAGTTTTAAGATCCAAAACACTTACCTCTATGAAGAATAATGATTTCCCTCTTCAAAAATCGCCCCCAAAGCTCTCTGTTCGTACAAGAATGGTGTAAAAAGGGTTTAAGTCGTAGAGGGTTTCAATTTATACCTTCTGTCCAGGTGTTCCGCACCTACGGCCCCTATCTCGCACCTGCGACTTTTCATTAAACGGACCAACTCCGCACTTGCGATCGACCTCCCGCACCTGCGACCTCGCAGGTGCGGCAACTTACTCGCACCTGCGAAAACTTCTCACCCAGCCAATCTTCCACACCTGCGGTGCCCTTCTCGCTCCTGCGGGCCCGCACCTGCGGTCAAACTTTCGCAGGTGCGGAAATCACTGTGGGAAAACTTCAACAGCTGTTTGGTGCATTTTTTTCTACTACAAATTTTCGTTAACCATCCTAAATAAATCTCAAGCCTCTCGGGACCCCAACCAAAGTTATTGATTATTCAAACTTATAATTGATTATTCAAACTTAGTTGCACTCTCAAAACACCAAAACTAACATCGAAATACCAAATTTACATTGGATTCAAGCCTAAGAACTTTGAAATTTCTAAAATCCACCAATGATGCCGAAACTATCCAAAACAACTTTGATTGACCTGAAATTTTGCAAACATATTCAAAATGACATTACGAACCTGTTCCAACTTCCGGAATTTCATTCCGACCCCGATAGCCTATTTTCCACTGCCGATCGGAAATCACCAAAAACTAACTTTCGTCAATTCAAGCCTAATTCTAAACCGGACATCACAAAAATATTTTGAACACACTCCTAAGTCCCAAATCACCTAACGAAGCTATCCGAGCCATAAAATCCGCATTCCGAGGTCGTTTACCAATAAGTCAACCCTCAGTTGATTTTTCTCATTCTAAAGCTATTTTTTTAAAGAACTAAGTGGCTAAACTCTCACTACAACCGTTCCGATTTCAATCCTACCAACTCTAACACATCAATAACAATATAACCAACCTATGACAAGTCCAGAATAGCAATAAAAATGCAAGTTCTACGTAACGACCGACCGGGTCGTTACAATTGTTCTTGCCCACTCAAAGCAAACTGGTCCAAGGTTTTACTAGGCATATAGCAGAAAACTGCATCCATGGATTCTTGATGTGTGGAGGATTTGTGCAACGATTTCAAGAGGTGAGTGCTTCTAATCTAGTAATTATAGCATTGTCTAGTTTACATGTATTTGATGCATGCATTGTATGCTTGCTTCCGTTGCGTATGTTCTAACAGAATCCTCATAATACGGATTTCAATGTCAGTACCAATGATCGATAATAAGTAGGCAACCAACATGTTGTGTTGTAACCAGGGGCGGAAGAGGGATGCACCCGAAGCCCCTTCATCAAAAAATTACATTGTACATATAATGCAAAATCCGGTTTGTACCTCTATAAAGGAGGTCAAAACCTTTATAAGCTTGTTGGTTCAATTCCAATTGGCCACAATCTCTTTTAATGTTTTAACTTTTCTTTCTTTTTGAAACCCTTAGCAGAAATTCTGCCTCTGTCACTAGCCGTAACACAATAGTATGAAACTCTATTTATACAAGAGTAGTCATCAATGTTCACTAATAAAATCTATTTCAAAGTCAGTACCACACATAAGGGGGCAGCCAACATCTACTGCTATAACACAAGTATTTCCCACAATTTTCCTTCTCAGGAAAGATTTTGCAAGAAAACAAAATTCAAGTACTGTATGGTAAAAAACAATAGTAATTAAGTTTAAGTAGTGGTAACAAAGGGAAACTATTACTAACATTAACAAGTCAAATTCCCAACTGGTTTTGCACATCTAAAATGGTCTTAGCAGAGTTGCTAAGTTGCTGAATTTCCTCATCAGTAAGATGCACATTTGTCACACCCAAAACTCCACTTCTACCAAGCTGTGCAGGCAAGCTCAAGAACACATCACTGCCGTCAATACCATAAAATCCCTTCGCGAGGACTGAGACAGGGTGAATCCTTCTCTGGTCTCGAATAATTGATCGAGCCAAGTTAGCCACAGAGTACCCAATCGCCCACGACGTATAACCTTTCAGACTAATCACTTCATATGCACTCTCCACAACTTGTTTATGGATCTTTTCTAGTGTCTCCTTTTCAAAAGCAATTTGTTGCCTCTCTAGAAAGCTAAGTACAGGAACACCTCCAACGCTAATGCTCGACCAAAGTGCCACGGAGCTGTCACCATGCTCCCCAACAATGTATGCCTAGTATAGACATCAAAGGTTCCATTCAAATCAAACAGAGGATTGCAGTTGTTAGATAGTGCATAGCTTTCAACAGTGGCGGAGCCAGAATTTTCATTAATGAGTGTCAAAATATATAAAAGTAATCATACTAGAATCAAGAAGAGCCAACACATAATATATATACATATAATTTTTTCTACCTAACGTAGACAGTGTATTTGACACCCATTCTTATAAGGCGGCTCCGCCACTGGCTTTCAAGGTTTACTCCATGTTGAATTCAACCGCAAAATGGAGTTCAATATCAATGTATAGCCTTAATTTTGTTCCAAGTCCAAACCTACTGGTAAGCTGTACTACAACAACAACTTACTTCAACCACAAACTAGTTGGGATCGACTATATCATTCCGGAGGCACTGCAGAAGTTGCAACTTGCATTCTTATGGCAAGTTTACTACCACAAAAAAAATCGTTTGGTTTTTACAACATTTTTGCTTCACTGAGGAAGCATATTTAATACGTTCGACCATAATATACCAGCTATATGGAGCAATAAAGATTACAAGAACCATAAAAATGAACCCTTTTTACTATAGTTTACGGAAATGAGAGGGAATTCAGTAATATATTGCATACTTCTCAAAAACAAAAAGTATTTATATAATAACATAATAAACAATAAGCATTCTACACGGTGTAAGTCACGCAAAAGCAGAGCCACAGACCGTAATCCATGTTGTTCACCTTAAATTATGCATAATAATGTTATATTTCTTTAAAATTACTTAAATATATGTATGCACCCATGCTTAAAGGTTCCTATGGTACAATAATTATTGGTGCACCTCTACAAGTGAATTTGACAGTTCAAATCCCACTTTGAACGATCTTATTTTTGACACGGAGTATCGATATATATATATATATATATATATATATATATATATATGTGTGTGTGTGTGTGTGTGTGTGTGTGCGAAAATCACTAAAAATTTAAAAGGTATATAATTTGGAACCTACAATGTCAAAAGTGTAGTGACCTTATGGTAAGAGACTAAAGCTAAACCTGTGAAATTAAATTCTAGATCCACTATTGCACCCATCATCTTGTAATCCTGGATCCAACTCTGCGCGGAGCCATGATATGAAACTTATGAGTTAGGTATCTAGTCCTTTTAAGTTACTAAGTTATAAATTAATAATTTCTACATATTTAATGAATTTTTTAAAAATATAGATTTTAGATCAACGCTATTAGGTTCGGTCGCTCCCGTACCCGACAAAATGCATGTAATTTTTACAACATGAGAAGGAAAGAACAAAATTAATGACAGAATTCGCATGGTATAATATTTTGCATAGTGGGGCGGCGCAACCAAATAATAATGACAAATGACATCCAAATTTGTCCACTGAACATAAATAATACTTCTGGGAGTGACTAAATTCAGAGTACAGTGTTCAAAGTATCTCCTTTTGTAATTTGAATTAAAACATAAACATTGTATAAAGTACAAACTTTCTAGTTACATTATTAGAAAAAAATTGAAAAATTCATAATCAAAGAAATTTGAAGAAAAGGAATAGAAAATAATGAACACATCCTGGGCATTAACATCAAGATGATCAGCAATCAAAAACCGAAATCTAGATGAATCCAGATTCGTACCCGACCCGATAACCCGATTCGCCGGAAACCCGGATAACTTCCACGCAACATAAGTCAAAACATCTACCGGATTCGACACAATCAACAGTATACACTCCGGCGAGTACTTCACCAACTCCGGAACAATACCTTTATACATAGCCAAATTCCTCTGCAGCAAATTCAATCTACTTTCACCCGGGTTCTGTCGGGCACCCGCTGTGACGATACAAAGATCCGACCCGGACGTAACAGAATAGTCGACAGACGCGACTATTTTAGTCCGAGGAAGGAACGCGGCGGCATGCTGGAGATCCAGCATCTCGCCGCGTAACTTATCAGGTTTCGCGTCGACGAGAGCTAGCTCGTCGACGAGATCCTGAGTTAAGATGGTTTGAGCAATGGCCATCCCCACATTGCCGACGCCAATCACGGAGATTTTCGTGTGGCGTTTTGTGGGCGATGGTGGATGAGTGTTGGAAATGGATTTGAAGAAAACTTGGCTTAGGTCTAAACCACCTGGGCCTAGTGATGATGATGATGCACTGTTATGCATTGTTGATCAAGAAAAATGTTTGATTTTGAATCTTTAGAAATGGAAATTTTGTTAAAGAAGTAAATGTTTACTCCTATATAAAAGCATGGGAGAGATTGATGAGTCACTGACTATGAAAAGGGAATAAAGTAAAGGAAAGTTGGCATTGTGGATTTTTCAACGGTCCATAATTTGGTGAAGACTTTCTTTTTTTGGTTTAATCATTTGGTCTTCGAAATGTATTAGCTCGATTAATCTGGATCTAAGTTAACAACAATACAATATATACCACGGTACATGTGAGTTAAGATTTTATTCAATAATCCGAAAGAAACTTTGTTCGATGTTTTCGTACATTTATAATAGGAGATCATATGAAAAATTTAATCGATTCTTTTATTTCTTTCGGCAACTAGCCATCTATTTAACCGCTCCACCATCGAAAATTCTCTCCGCCCCTTTCGTACTCTAGCTTGGTAATTTTCACTGTCCTGGGGTTTGACGACAGATTTTAAAGGGATTTCAGGTTTAATATCCATACTTTAGCAACAACGCCAATAAATTTAAATGTAATGCTTAGTGTATTAATCTTTTTTATTTTTGTGAGCGGGGGAGGGAGAAAGGGGATGAAGTGTTTGTGAGTTAGTGTATTAATTTGTTCATTTTTAGAATTGGCTGTACCAACCAATTGCACTCTTTACCCTTGTAACTAGGAAAAAACTGTGCCTGATCTTGCGAATTATTCCTGAATAAATTCATAGTGTGTATGTAAGAATCATAACATTTTACGATTCATAGGTAAATCGATTTTGATTCTCTACTAAACGATAATGTGAAGCTATTTAATATGGTTAAAACAGAACATTGTAGTCTAAACATAGTAATCTTTTTACCACTATGTTAATGTATTAATGGTTTTAGAGAAAAAATTATCGATATACGATACTCATATTGATAAAGCGGTAGACAGTTCACTACGATGATTCTTCCTATCAAAGAGGACTTATCCAGAGAGCTAAATCTTAAGACCTCCAATTAAAGATAGTTTTATTATTCTGCCACACTCTTCCATAATAAGAGAAAATTTCTCAACGCTTGTTGTTTACATTAAACTATTAATTTATTATTAATTAATTGTAATTGAAATAACTTGCACCCAAAATTGTGACGTGATTGTGGATGAAGTTGGTGTAGATCTTGAAATTTAGGATTTAAATTTCAACAAAAACAAACATAATTAGATAGTTTCTTCCCTATTGTCTAAGCTTTAGCGGGTTAAAATAACTCTGTGTTAATAGAAGGTGACCAGTTTCAATAAAATAATTAAAATACGCTCAAATCAACCAGACCTCTGCAACGGTTATAAAAATTAAAATTGAAATAATTGTTACTTTGTGGATACCATCATCGATTCATCTACAGAGTTGCATGCATGTGCTTCCTCCCCTCAGAAAGAGTGTATCTAGAAGTGAATTCAGGATTTAACTTCAAACTAAATTTATTGTACATTTATGTGGAAATATTAAGTCTTAGTAGCAGTGGTACATTATGTATATAATAAAGTATCTTACTCGTAACTATGGTTAGACACAAGTTAGTGTTGGGTTAAGTTAGTGGGTAGGGAAATAATATAAAAGAGATTGTACAGTTAATTTCTTTTTTCAGGAATGAGAAAATATCTGATACAGTTGCTCTCCACAACCGACTTTCTCCCCTTAGCTCTCATTCTTCTCTTAACATGGTAACGGAGCCACCGATCGTGTCACGTCCCAAACTATTCTCTAGGCGTGATTGGCACCCAATGCACACCACCCGTCAGTCGAACTATATTTGCATATCTTAACCATTAATTTACAGCATTTGATTAATTAAATGAGTATCCAAATAATCTGATAATTAATTACGAACAATTAATATCTCAAAAATTAAATTAAAAACTCTTGCCCAAATCTCACACTAGAATATGAGCATCTAAGAGAATTGCAAAACAAATCATATAAATAAATGATAAAGACTCATTTTGGAAGCCTCCGTGTACAATGCGGCGGCTCACCTCAACAACTGAATCAACTCTAGCGAAATCGTCAGCTACTAGCTCCGTCTTCACCAATAGTATCTGCATAGACATGCATGTAAGAAGTGAACTATACGTAAATATAACCTGGTAAGATCTTCGACTCGACACTCTGAATACCTCTAGAACAAGTGTATACAAACACACAACGAACACAGAAATAATATGCACAGAAATTCTTTCACCATATAATTACTCTATAAGATTCAAACAATTACTCATAACACTACATATCTCAGCACAATCTACACTAAGGACTTATTATAAACGGCAGTGCAGGAAATTAACCAAACAAGTCCACGGCAGCATACACAATGCCCCAAATGTATTACGACAATGAAGAACTAATTTCTAACGCCCCAACGCCATAGCGCGAGATTGTTAGCCCCAAGGTTTCATACCCTAATTTTGATGATACCAAACCAACATAAGGTTTAATCAAAAAATATTTACTTGTGATAAATTTATTTATATTGGTACAAGTTTATTACGGAAAGCATATGGAAGAATGATGGTTGATTTACTATAAAACTGAGGAAGGAAATATCTACAATGCACTCTTTTATAGAGGATATTATTGAGATTTATTGGAATGATTTACTTTGCTGGAAGAAAGTTTCAAATATATCAAAGAAGACATGGAAAAGAATTATAGAAGATCTTTAAAAGATTGGTACAAGAAAAATAAAAAGGAAAGAAATCAAAAGATTGAAGGAGATAGCACGGAATATCTCAATAAGAAAATGTGCAACATTGATCAAGGAACATTGTGACTATCAAAAGGATGGAGAATATCTACTAGTGATACAAGGCATCACTATATATACAATATGGAGGAAATTAATAGCAAGTCCAAAAAAGACTTGGAAACTTTTCAATACCCACTCTCTGAAGGAAAGAAAATTACCCTTAAATTAAGGGAATGCCAAATTCATGTAGTGCACATGAAAAGTCCAAGTCCATCAAAGAATAAAGAAGAATTATCCAAGATTATTCATAATGAGGAGCTACATCTAGAAGACTTGTCTTGTGGGTTATCGACATAGGAAAGACGACAAGAGTACAAAAATATCAGATGTTGAATAATATATTTTGGGTGCTCAAATAGAAAGAAAATATACAAGATCAATACTACAGAGTTCAAGGCTATCAAAGAAAAATCTTTGTTCAAGGAAAATTATTGTTTCAAGAAAAATTATTTACTATCTGAGGGAAATAATTTGAAGACCAAGAAGATTCTTACACAAGGCTATCAAAGGAAGGGTCAATCCAAGATCTCATAACCAAGGAAAAGGAAGATCCAGACAAAGAAGTTATCAAGGCAACAAATAAAAGAAGTTTCACATTTAGTAGGGGGAAAAATCTATTGTCAAATAAGGAAATAGTAACCATTTACTATCTCCAACGTGAGTACATAAAAAGCTATCAAGAAGATTGAAGTATGACTTTAAATAAGGAATCAAAGAAGTTCAGTTATGTCAAGATATATTTTAGACTCCATCAATATGATTCATATGCCATTCAAATCTTTTGGGATACAATTGAAGTCAATAAACTTGAATTGACTAAAGATCTTCAATAACGAAGATATTCATCCAATAAAGCAAAAAGGATCTTACTGGAAAATCTTAAAGGAATATTCAAAGGGATCCAGATTTGCTATTAGCAACGGTCAAACTCGAAGGCACTATAAATAGGAGTAGCTCGGGAAAAAGAAAAGCATCAGCTTCGCAGATAACTTTCCTACTCTTTCTACACCTTAGTCAAGCACTGTATTCTTAAGTTTACAAGTGTCGCAAAAGATAGAGAGAAAGGAAAAAATACTGAGAGGTTGTGTGGTTGTTTGTTTCTGAGCGAGTGAAACCAAAGTTTCGTTGTTGGTGAGCGAGTGAAAACCAACCATTTATCGTGTGTTGGTGAGCAAGTGAAAATCAACCCTTGTAGACGTTGGTGGTGAATGCTAGAAACCACAAAAGTTCTACTCAACCCAATTTACAAAGAGCTCTAAAAGATAACACTCTTGCAACCCAAGAGGACTGGATTAGGATACCACATTAATTCCAAACCAGTATAAAAGTTTTTGGTGTGATTTACTTTATCACCCTCATATTATATTCTGCACCTTTAATGTTTCTTATAATTTAAACTTAGTTAAATTGAAGAATTAATGATTTTGTGCAGACTGTCTCCGTACCAATCGACTAATTGTATATTGTAGTCGACTAAATTTTTAACAAGCGTACAATTCATGCATCCCTTTGTACTTTCAAAGGTTATGCCACATCACACCACAACATAAATCACTTACTAAATAATTTTAGTTTTTTTCACTAAATAATATATATTTGCGGCTGACCAAAGACCACAATTTTTCCAAGCACACGGTCGTCCCAATACATGGACCAGGCAAACAAAACATACTTTCAAAATAGGTATTGGAAAAGCTAGCATCAAAGCTTAAAGTCTCGCTCACTTCGAATTCACAATCCAAGCACTCTTTTCAATAACTCAATATTATACTCTCGGGTCTCTGGATCACCTCAAACTACACAAAAACAGGTTTACAATTGTCAAAAATTCTTAGGTGAATATTTTAATAATTTTTAACACAAGTTAAACTCGCGGTCAAATGTTGACCCAACAAGTCAACTCTGGTCAGCGGGTTTGAATTCCCGGACAATGACGACCAACGAATTCTCCTGGGCGAGAGGATTTCAGAACGCTAATCAAAATAAAAATTTGATAATGTTTGCCCTTTCAAATTGATGAATTAGTATAGAGAACCCTAGGACTAGACTTTCTCAATTTCTGAAAATATTTTCATGTTTCTACCATTAAATTTTTCTCATAATCATATAACAAACTAAAATAAAAGTTTAGGATCATTACCTTGATGATTTGGATTGAAAATCCCTGTTTTTCTCCTCTCTTTTCCTCTCTTTTCCTCTCTTTTTCTCCCTTTATTTTCTTTTCTCTTACTGCGTTACCTTTTTCCTTTTGCCTTATTTTTATCCTTTTGCTGTATTTTGCTTTTCCTTTTTTACTTAATGGGCTTTTTTCTTCTTTTTTTTCCTCTTAATTCTTTTTTTTGGTATCTATTATTATCTTTTTTTATAAAAATAAAAATTACCCATATATATAAATTGGAGTTATTACAGACCGGTGGTGATTGAGATGGTAAATGAGCAATTGAGGATGATCAGTTAAGTAATTGGTCGAATTTCCTTGAAGGCTTGTAGTGAACAACCCTAATTTTTCGCCATTGTTGCATTTGCGAGCTTACTTCGTCAGCGGGTTGAAATCATCAATTTTTGGTGAATTCTAGGTCAATCGGAGAAGCAATTGTTTTTCTCTGGTCGATTCCTGAAGAATTTCATGAAAATGTCGAGCACAAGTGACGAAACATCGACGCCGGTGACGACACCCATAGTGGACCACATAGAATGATTCACTGATATTCATCCAAGGAATCCATTATTTTTGCATCCGTCTAACACTCTAGGTTGTATTCTCATCCCTCAACAGCTAACTGGAATTGAAAATTACACTGCTTGGAGTAACTCTATAAAAGTTGCACTGGTTGTGAAGAACAAATTAGGTTTTATTGAAAAGAAAAGAGTATAGAGGAGATTTAATTCATGAGTGGGACATATGTAATGCCTTTATTCTCTCGTGAACCACAAATTCAGTCTCGAGAGAATTAGCTAATGGATTGATGTAATCATCTAATGCTTATAAGGTATGGTTGGATTTAAAAGAACGTTTTGATAAGAGGAATATTACTAGAGTATGTCAACTACATAAAGAGATTTATACAATGGTACAAAATACTTCATCTATTTATGAGTATTTCTCAAAATTGTGAAATGTTTGGGATGAATATCTGTATCTGGTTGCGCTTCCTGGAAGTGATAAGACCTATGCGGACGACATAGAGTAGCAGAAGCTGATGCAATTTTTGATGGGGCTAAATGAGACTTACTCACAATCTCGCAGTCAAATTTTGATGACAATTCCCAGTCCTTCACTAAATCAGGCTTACATAATGATCACGCAAGATGAAATTCAGATGATGCAATCAAATATGATCAATCAGTGTGTTCAACCCCTTCAACAACTGGATTTGAATGATTCCATAATTCTTTCCTCTATACAGGGAAATAAGTTCAAGAAGACAAATGTACTCTACTACGATTACTGTTATATGAGAGATCACAAAATGGAGAATTGCTACAAGTTGGTTGGATACCCTCCCAATTTTAAGAACAATAAGAGAAGGACTTCTGATAAATTTCAACAAACAGGCAATGGCAACAAGGCTCCTTTGGTGAATAATGCAAATTATGATGACAACTCTATTTCTCCTAATTACAATACACATCATGCTGGCAATTGCACTGCTCCTTCTCATGGAATGAATATGCATGTCTTCATCCGGCATACCACCTCCTCTCATCCACCTGAAGGCATTTGTTGCTTGTGTTATGCCACCAAACCTAATTTCTCTAACAAATTTTCCTCCAAAGTTATCCCATCAGTTTCCATGGATTATTCAGAAACTCAGAAAGGGTACAAATTGTATAACATTGCATCATGCACCTTCTTTATGAATAGGGATGTCACCTTTAGGGAGTCAGTGTTTCCTTTAAACATCCAAAATCCAGTTTTCTTGATCCACAACCCTCTCCTTCTATTCCATTTGTTTCACCTTCCTCTGTGGATGATGTCTTCCCTGCTACAGGCTCTAGTGCTTCTTCTACTGATCAAGTTATTCCTTTACCTCTCAAATAATGAATTCCTACCTTCTTCCCCTACTCCACATTCTTCATCTACTCATTCTCCTCAATCTACCTTCTCATCTACTTCTGTAGCTTCCATTGGTCCTTCCTTTCCTCTAAGAAACTCCACTAAAACATCCAAACCTCCTTTATGCCTAACATATTATGTTCACTCTTCTTCCACTACTCCATATCCTTTATCAAACTCCTTGTCCTGCTTCTTTTCTCCTTCTTACCATGCCTATCTAGCAGCCTTCTCTGCTATTATTGAACCTACTTCATTTGCCCAAGCTTTCCAAGATCCTAACTGGATTCAGGCTATGAAATTGGAAATCGATGCCCTTACTGATAATCATATATGGGATGTAGTTGATATACATGCAGGTAAGACACTTATTGAGTGCAAAAGGATGTACAAGTAAAGTACAAAGTTGATGGTAGTGTAGAGGATGTCTACAATGTCTTCCTACAGGGGGACTTGTTTGAAAAGGTATATATGTCCCTTCCTCAAGGATTTGATGGCCAGGGGGAGAACAAAGTATGCAGGCTCCTCAAATCCTTGTATGGGTTGAAACAAGCTAGCAGGCAATGGAACCTAAAACTTACTACAGCCTTAATGCAATTAGGATTCACACACAGTAAGTTGGATTATTCTTTGTTCACAGAAGGCCAAGATACCGATCTTGTGATCATTCTAGTATATGTAGATGACTTGTTAATCACCGGCAATACTACTAAATTGATAGAAGAAGCTAAGGTCATCCTGAACAGCAACTTTAAATGAAAGACTTAGGGGAATTGAGATATATTTTTGGGATTGAATTTGCAAGATCTAAAGGTATACTTATGAATTAGAGGAAGCATGCCTTAGAGTTGATCTCAGAATGTGGTCTAGGGGGAGCAGATCCACTTGCAACACTGATCACGCCCAACTATGCCTTATAAAAAGGGCTAAGCAGACGTTGCAAATATAATCTGAGTATTTCGCTCAAAGTCGAATCCCACACGGAATTAACCTATCTATTATTGTTGTTAGACTCACTCGATTCTTCGTACTCAACTTCCCAAAGATTATGAATATCAATTGTTGGTGTTTCTACTAACTAAAACTGAATGAAATTAATTAAACTAGAATATAACTATTGTTGGGTTGTAAACAAATGCGAGAAAGATCTAAGGTTATGGCTTCCCCTGTTGATGGAATCCCTTCTTGTATATTTCATATACTTTGGCCTAATTATCTCCATCAATCATGAGGCACTCTTGTTATCGTAAATCTCTCCTGAGTAATTACGACAATTTACTAGACGCACTCTCTCGAGTTACGCTAGCTATCTTTTATTATAACTCACTTTAGATTGCACCAAAGTATCGTTATCCCTAATCCAACCGTTAAACCCTAGGTTATGGATCCCCCATATACTTTGAGAGTGGTGATGTTCAACAACTACCTAAATATGCACTCTCTCCCGAGTAGATACACACTAAATAGGCACAGCTAATTGAGGGCCCTTCAATCAACTACAACAAGAACTTAGTTGAACAAATAGAGATTAAAACCAAGAAAAATATATTAATATAACAAGATATTCATCTTCAACAAGTTCCACCAAAACCTTAGAATAAATAAGTTAGCTACTCATAATTGTGCTAAAAATAACAATAGAAGAATTCATCAATAATGGTAAAAACACAAGGAAGAAAGATGAGATTTGATGCCCAATTGTCCTCTTTGAATCTTCCCTCTCTTTGCCTTGAATAATACTTTAAACCTTGACAATACACTCTTTTGGGCGATTTGAACCATATATAGGTTACGTGGAATTTTCCCAAGCTTCCAATTTTACCCCTAAAAATAACGTGTGCGAACTGGACTAGCACGGCCGCGCTAGTGAACGCGCTATTGGCCTCCCTAGTGAACGCGCTACTGGTCGCGCTAATGGATAAGTGTACTGCCTCTGATCGTTGAGATAGAGCGATCACGCTATGCTAAGGCCGCACTAATGGGACTTCATTCTGCTTGAAACACCTGGACTAGCGCGGTCGCGCTATGGCCGCGCTAATGGACTAGTAGTCTGCCTTAGCGATTTTCTTCCTTATTTTCACACGCTAGAAACTTCAAGGGGCATTTCTCCATCAATTTGGATCCAAACACTATCCTAGGTCCTCATAAGAACAATTTGCTCCTGCGAAACATAAAATCTACAATTAGAGCCATTTTAACATCATTTAGCATTCCTAAGACAGTGAAGCGTAATGAAGTTGTAGTATAAATAGACGCTAAACTACGTGAATCTAGCGTAGTATCAACACCACACACTTAAATCATTGCTAGTCCTCAAGCAATCCACCCTACTCTACAAAGGTCCTTTCACTAAGCATTTCCCTAACGTGTCACACCACGAACATATTACAAGAGTTGTACCTAGAAATGTAGCATCCATGACTCAAGAGTCGACTCTCACATGCCATGTAATATTCTTACTTCCTCAAAGTACTCTACACAGAGGTCAAGACTTACCTTTTAGTCATGAATCAAGTGCCCTCACATCACACAGGAGAGTAGTTCCACAAGAATAATATTAAGAGCAAGTAGGAACTCAAAGATAAAGAATTCACTCACTCTCGGAAAGAACATTCATATGCCACAAAGATGCACCATAGGCTTGCCCGTAGTATAATACTCTACTAATCGAGCTCATTCAGTCTAAGATCAATTAGGTCTTCATTTGGTTGTAATGTAGGCTAAGGGACGGGTAGGATATATTTACATATAGTGACTAACCTCTCTAAGCACTTTTAATACATTTACTTTCGCTTTCAGACCATATTTTTGCCAGGCCAGACATTCCACCACACTTTTCTTTATATTACCCCCAAATTTACTTAGGTGAAATTATATCACTTCACCACTTATCAAGGACTGCATTTATTTATTATCCTTTTCTCTCTCTTTTTTTTTCAAGTGGCGCTTATTCTTTCATTTTTTTTTTCAAAACTTTGCACCTTTCTTTCTATTTCTTTGATTCCACTCAAAAACCAAACCACTACCCCAAACTTTGACTTTTTCATGTTCTCTAACAATTCAAGTGCTCATGAGAGGTAAAGGGTTCAAACAGATGGCCATTCAAACAATTGGGTAAGGTTTGCAATGTGGTTGCCAAAGAAACAGGCTTATAATCTCAAAGAGGTTAACTATGATAGATTACAATCAGGTGGGTATACTTTATATCTGGCTTAACAAGGAAATGCCTATATTACTTCTAAAACTGAATGAAGTTACTATTTCACTTTACAAACACACACTGCAAGTTCTAGGCATCGAATGTGGAGCATAGAGTACAACGCAATACACCTTACACACATATGGCACATGACTCACTCCAGATTGGTTTATCAAGACACTCTCACCGAGTTTTCACGTTAGTTACAACATACAAATTTAAGACACTCCACAAGAATCAACAACTGAGCCTAAGCGTCACATTATAGAGTCTTTTGTGTTCGGGTGTAACAACACTAAGGGATGATTTTCCTATTTCAGCTCATCGCCTAAAAACACCTAACAACTAAAAAAACTAACTACATCTGGTTCAAGCAAAACCCTTGGAAAAGAATCGCGGTCAAAATAAAAACCAATGGGGAGTTGCTACATACCTACAAAAAAAACAAAACCTTTTGGTGTTTTCTTTAGACTAACTTCCCTCAAGAAAACTGCCCAAGAGATTCGTCGTCAGGAAGAGTCCACTATATATATATATCCTTTTTTTATGGCCGACTTGGACCCTCAAGAACCCCGTCGAGCCAAAACGACTTAATTAATTATACTACTACTAAAAATCACAACAAAAAAAAGCAACAAAACTTAAAAGAAAATAAAAGCAACAATTAACAATTAGTTTCTACGTATGTACATATACAAGGGAGCATTCCCCACCCCACATTTAACATGAAGACATGTCCTCATAGCAATCAAAATAAACAAAGAGAGGTGAGGGGACTTCCCTAAAAGCTCAATCCTGGTCGGAGACTGTTCCAGGGTCTAGGTGATATGCACGACCCAAGGCACGCAGCCAGCCCATAATCTTCTTTTATGATTTCACCTGTTGGGCAGACACTGCATCAACACGCGTACCTAGGTTAGTGACCGAGGTGCGCAACCCAGCCATGTCATGTTCCAGGTGGTCCATACTTTGTCCCCGATTGGCCCTAGACGGGCCTGAAACCTCGGCAGCCTGCTCCTGATTGGGTTGCACCTCCTCCTCATCTTCTTGCTCATCATCCTCTTCAGAATCATTCTCCACCTCTTCAGAATCATTCTCCACTTCATCATCATCAATGCCATCGCTTCATTTCCAATAGTAACCCTGTCAGATCGGAAGGCGTACGCCATTGGCACTTTTCCATCCACCGCCAAGTTTCCTGATACTCTAGTTGCAAGGCACAATCGAGTGACAAGAGATGGAAAAAAGAAGCCATACCTCTGAACTTTACTGCGGACGAACATCTCCTCATGCATGAGCTTAGCCACGTTAAAGTCGCGGCCCTTCATGAAGCACGAAATCAAACACCTACGAGGAATGTTCACCTCTGAGGTGTTGTGGGATGGGATTAAGCGGTTGTTGATCAGGTGGAGCCAACATTTTGCTTCAAAGGTGAGGGTTGAAGTGTGAAACTTATGCCCGTACTTGTACCACTTCATATCTGCGACCGGGACATAAATGGTTAGGAGGAACATTTCCCACTGAGTATAGCACTGGCCATATGCCTCATAGCCATCCTCGTGCCTATCCACGGGGCCTGGCAGCTGGTAAAACGTTTGAATGGCCTCCACAGAGGCATTCACTGGCTTCTTCCGCACTGTTACCACATGATTCTTGTGCTCCGGGCAGTTTTCATTTAACTCCCTCACTATCATTGCATTAGCAATATCGGGCTCCTCAACGAACACATCTAATCTCCTCAGCAACACCTCATCATACATCCTTTGGCAGTTATGCCGGAGTGATTCCGTATCTATGCCACGTTCAGGTATGGCCGCCTTTGATTCCTTCACAGCAAACCTGTCCTGGGTCTTCGCTGATACAAATTTGTTGCTATTGAAAGGCCTAGTGTTAGGTGCTCTTCTTGCTTGGCTGCCATAAGATGAACTTGCTTGTCTGCCGGAGGAAGATCCGGTGGCTTGACGCTTCCGAGAGGGTGCCATTGTACCTACAATAAAGACATTATTAGCACAACACAACGAGGTGACCCAACTTTGGTTACTCAGACTTCACCTTACAATTGGTCACAATAATTTCCCTTCGGTGGAGCACTTACACAAACACTTGGTTGGCATTATTCACCGGAGCCCCCAATTAATCAAGTTGAAACTCCAATCACCACCACAATTTTCCAAACTTCACCCAACTAAATCAAGGTATACAACACCCCCAAATACCATCACCTACAAGTACTACACATACACTATCAATTACTTCTACTAAACAAGAATAAAAACTACTACTTTCAACAATGGAAAAAGAAAAAAAACTACAAAAATAAAAAAAAATTAGTAAAGAAAACACATACATATGTGTTAAAGGGGTGAGAAGTGTAGAATTGGGTTATGGTTGGAGTGAGCAAGAGAATTGGGGCATGTGAGGACATAGGTATGGGTGGGAAGAGTATTCTTAGAAGAAGAAGAGAATACAAGAAGAAGAAGAAGAAGAAGAAGAAGAAGAAGAAGAAGGGCTTTAGGAGAAGTGGGGAGGGGGGGAGTGTAACGGGTGTGGGAGATGTGGTTTAGGTTTGGGTAATTAGAAAGGTTAAAGGCCAAATAAAATAATAAAGAAAATAATACAAAACTTACCTGGTCTGCGACGGGACTAGTGCGGTCAGTATCACGACCGCGCTAGTGATGAAAAGTTGGCCATATGCACGGCCACTAGCACGCCCGCGCTAGTGGCTTTGGGACGAGGCAGTGCACTAGACCACTAGCGCGACCAGTAGCGTGGCCGCGCTACCCCAGGCCTAAAAATACTTCGTGTTTTTTTTTTTTCCTTGGAGTGGCTTGAGTCAACCCTCACCTGCACACACCTGCATATGTTTAGTACTTACAACAATTCAACTACTCATCCCCTACACTATAAACATTACATACAGAATTGCCTCCCAATCAGCGCCTTAGTTAATGTCATGGCACGACAATCAATGGGCTGCCTCCCATGAAGCGCTTGATTTAACGTCGCGACACGATGCAGAATGAGCGCATTTAAGGCTCGCTCGACCTCTGAGGTTTAGTAAGATGTATCACGGACACTTCCTTGTTCTCATCCATACCCACATATGGTTTCAATCTATGCCCATTAACTCTAAAGGTGTGGGAATATTTTTCATAAGCAATCTCTACAGCACCAGAGGGAAACACTTCGACCACACGAAATGGTCCCGACCATCGGGACTTGAGTTTACCCGAAAATAGTCTCAATCTTGAGTTATAGAGCAGCACCATATCTCCGTTTTGAAGTTTCGATCCATAATGTTTTTATCGTGTAACCTCTTCATTATTTCCTTGTACAACCTCGTGCTTTCAAAGGCAAAATACCTGAATTTATCTAGCTCATGTAGTTCGGTGACTCGACTTGTGCCCGCAACATCAAGATCCATATTTAACTGTTTCAGTGCCCACCAGCTCGATGTTCCAGTTCTACCGGGAGGTGACAGGCCTTCCTGAACACCAACTTGTAGGGTGACATACCAATTGGCATTTTGAATGCAGTTCTGTAGGCCCAGAGTGCGTCATCCAGCTTTTTCGCCCAATCAGTTCTTGTGGCGTTCACAGTTTTAGTCAGCACACTCTTTATTTCTCGATTTGACACCTCAACCTGTCCACTTGTCTGAGGGTGATATGGGGTTGCCACCTTGTGGCGCACATCGTACGTTGCTAACAGCTTCTCGAAAGCACGATTGCAGAAATGGGTGCCTCCGTCACCAATGATGGCCCTTGGGGTCCCAAAGCGGGTGAATATATTCTTCTTCTAGAACCCCACCACCACTCGTGCATCATTGTTGGGGAGTTCTGCAGCTTCCACCCATTTGGACACATAGTCTACAGCAATAAGTATGTACTTATTGCCATAGGAGCTGACAAAGGGACCCATGAAGTCAATCCCCCATACATCAAACACCTAAACCTCTTGAATCGGGTTCATGGGCATCTCATGATGACGGGATATGTTCCCTGTCCTTTGACATTCATTACAGCCCTTCACCCATTAACACAGTTGGCCAGTAGAATCCAGCTTCTAGAACTTTAGTCGTTGTTTTGACTCCTCCAAAATACCATCCATACGTTGATGTGTGACATGCCTGCAAAACAAAAAATTGCTCTATCTCGGGGACACACCTCTAGATCATATTGTCAATAGAAATTCTAAACAGGTAAGGTTCATCCCAATAATAATTGCGACAGTCACGATAAAACTTTTTCTTTTGAACAGATAAGAGTTCATAGGGCTCTATACCACTTGTTAGGTAATTTGCAATGTCTACGTACCATGGCACTTCCTCCATGCTTGTGGTGAGTAGCTGCTCGTCTGGAAAGGTTTCCAGAATATCTTAAGCTTCCACTGCATTTCCAGCTCCTTCAAGTCGCGACAGATGATCCGCGACTTGATTATCTGTGCCCTTACGGTCACGTATCTTTAGATCGAATTCTTGCAGTAGTAGCACCCAACGAATCAGGCGCGGCTTGGATTCATTCTTCTCAATCAAATACCTGAGGACAACATGGTCAGTGTAAACAATCACCTTAGAGCCGATCAGGTATGATCTAAACTTGTCGAAAGCAAACACCACTGCCATCATCTCTTTTTCGGTCACAGTGTAGTTCAGTTGAGCTACACTAAATGTCCTACTCGCGTAGTAAATTGGGTTCATTATCTTTTTCTTCTGCTGTCCCATCACTACTCCCGCTGCATAGTCACTGGCATCACACATGAGCTCGAATGGTTGCTCCCAGTCGGGGGAAACAATGATTGGTGTCGTGACTAACCTCTTTTTCAGCTCCTCAAAATCTACCCTGCAATCATTAGAAAACACAAAAGGGTTATCTTTTTTGAGCAGCTTACATAGAGGGTTGGCGATTTTGGAGAAGTCCTTGATGAAATGCCGGTAAAACCCGGCATGCCCAAGGAAGCTCCTAATTGCTTTAACCGATGTGGGAGGTGGGAGCTTTGCTATAACATCAACTTTAGCACGATCCAACTCAATTACTTTGCTTGACACCAAGTACCCCAAGACTAACCTCTTGTACCATGAAATGGCACTTCTCCCAATTAAGCACAAGGTTCGCCTCAATACACCGCTTCAGCACTCGGGTCAGATTTTCTATGCACTCATCGAATGAATTTCCCATCACTAAGAAATCATCCATGAACACCTCTATTATATCCTCGACCATGTCAGCGAATATGGCCATCATGCACCTTTGAAATGTGGCGGGTGCATCGCATAAGCCAAAGGGCATCCTTCTGAAGGCAAAAATCTCATAGGGACATGTGAATGAGGTCTTTTCTCTGTCTTCCGGGGCAATGGAAATTTGGTTTTACCCCAAGTACCCATCCAGAAAACAAAAGTGAGACCTCCCTACCAGTATGTCGAGCATCTGATCGATGAAGGGAAGTGGGAAGTGATCTTTCTGGGTGGCTAGATTCAACTTTCTGTAGTCCATGCAAATTCTCTAGCCCATGAAGGTTCTTGTAGATATAAACTCATTGTTGTCATTTTTTACAACCATCATGCCACCCTTCTTAGGAACACATTACACCGGGCTAACCCAGTTGCTGTCAGAGATGGGGAAAATGATTCCCGCATCCAACCACTTTATAATTTCCTTCTTCACCACTTCCTTCATGTTTGGGTTCAGCCGCCTTTGGTGTTCCCTGGAAGGTTTGTGCCCCTCTTCCAGCATAATTTTATGCATACAGTATGCCGGGATGATCCCCTTTATGTCTGCCATGGTCCACCCAATTGCAATCTTACACTCAGTGAGTACCTGTAAGAGTTGTTTTGTCTGCACATCTAACAAACTGGATGAGATAATAACAGGTAAAGTAGAGTTGGGTCCTAGAAACCCGTACTTGATATGGGCTGGTAATGGCTTCAATTCCAGCTTTGGTGGTTCTTCAACCGACGGCTTGGATGGCGGAGTTTCTCTCTTTTCTAAGTGTAGGGGCTCGAATTCCAATGACCTCGGCCACACGTCTTTTCCCTCAAGATCCAACACCTATTCTACCAATTCCTCCCCATTTACCTCATCCAAATTCATCAAACATGTAGCAAGAGGGTCCTCAATAGTCAAGGACTCGTCATCTTCCTCCAGTATCACATCCACGACATCAATAAGAGAATAATTGGCAAACTCACTTGGTCACCTCATGGATTTCTGCACATTGAATATGATTTCCTCGTCATTCAACCTCATCTTGAGCTCCCTAGTTTCACAATCAATGAGGGATCGCCCTGTGGCCAAGAATGGCCTTCCCAAAATTATGGGAATCTCCTCATCCACTCTGCAGTCCAGTATCACAAAATCTGCAGGGAACACAAACTTCCCTACCTGCACCAATACGTCATCAAGAATGCCTGACGGTCTTTTTACCATCCTGTCTGCCAGCTGCAACAACATAGAGGTTGGTCTAGCTCTACCAATCCCCAACCTCTTGTAGATGTCCATGGGCATAAGATTAATGATGGCCCCTAAATCAAAAAGTGCCTTGGCAAAGTCAAATTTATCAATGGTGCAGGGAATGGTGAAACTCCCTCGATCAGACAGCTTTTCCGCAATTGGTCGGGTCACAACGGCACTGCAAGTCTGAGTAAGAGTCACTATGGACAAGTCTTGGAAGTCAAATTTTCGGGACATCAAGTCTTTCATCATTTTGGCATAACCAGGCATCTTCTTCAAAGCTCAATCAAAGGAATATTTACCTGTATTTGTTTCAACATATCGAAGAACTTTTTATACTGCTTATCTTTCTGGTACTTGGCCAGCCTCTGTGGGAATGGTGCTGGAGGTCTCTTCTTCCTAGTGATTGATTTTTCTTTGTCAGACACTACCTATATCACCGGTTCCTGGGCTGTCTCAGCTTCTTTCTCAGCCTCAACTTGCGTGTTGGGTTCTCCCTAGGCAGGTTGCACTGTCACCTCAGTCAGTTTTGTTGAATCATCAATTTCAATGGGCACTGGTACCAGTGTCTCAGCCTGTCTTCTTTCTCGAGCTCTTTCCTACTCCAAGTCTAAATCCCTTCCATTTTGTAGACTCACCTCCATCAGTTGTTTTGGACCCGGATCTTTAGGATTTACCTGAGTGTCTACAGGCAATGTCCCAAGAGGACGATTATTCAAAGACATCGAGATCTGGCCCGTTTGCACTTCAGTATTTTTTATAGCTGACTCATGTGCATCTACTGATGTGTGGCTAGAATTCATGATTTTAAGCATTATATACCTTGCATTTTATGTGTT
>ML304855.1:0-26379 GCA_005239505.1 Nicotiana paniculata | reverse complement strand
AGCACAATAACATTTGCTAGGTACGTTGCGCCATTATTTATAGGTGAAAAATTAAACCAAGGGTTAAAAGGGAAAATAAAATTAAATTTTTTTAGATTTTGGAATAATCAAACTCACCAACATGTAATTACTGTCTTTCATTGTGAAAAAAGAAACTAGCAAAAAATGGATTGAATTAAGTTAAAGGCAAATTTGTGGTATTTCTATCGCGCTTAATTATATGAAGATGTGTTAGTTCAATTTCTCGTAAACTGTTTTAGTTAAGTTTCCGCAATTCGAATTTACTACTTATTGAATAAAGACGAGAAGGCTTTTAAAGTGCGAATGGTATGGATAAACGAGAGTTTAAAACCAATTATCGTCAGGAGTTTCCTTTTATACGTTGCATAAATATTGATACGTAACACTAACTGAGAAAGTTATTAAAATCTGTCATTTATTTTTACACATTTGAGATATGTCTTATTTTAAATTTTTATAGTGTTTAATGTGTTCTAACTTTGACAAAAATACTCGATATTTTTCTCAATTTTAGTAATGTCTCACTTTAGAGAATAAGATTCTAAAATTCAAGTATAGTATTTTATTTCTTAATAGATCCATTCTTTAGGAAAAGAATTAATGATGTAGTAGTATTCTCTTATGATAATTCAATAAGTTTCTACAATTGTTAGATTATGTCAAGATGAATTCAAATAGTTCTCAAAAAAGTTAATCAGATTTGCTAACCAACTTGAACAATCAGATTTACTCTCCTATTCAAGAAGTGTCTACAATTCCTAGACTTTGACCAAATAAATTCAAATAGTTCTCAAAAAATTAATCAGATTCGATATCCAGTTTGAACAATCAGATTCCNATGGAGTAGTTTTCTTAAAAATATATTTGTAATTAGTCTGCGTTAAAAGTTTTTAATTTCTACTTTGAGAATGTGGAAAAGGTTAAGTCCTCTCTCTATAAACTTATTTAGATATAAAAGTTAACAAATATGTGACGTTAACTCTCTCTCTGTATATATTCACACATTGTCACGATACGAAATTCTCACATTTGGAACTGTGATGACACCTAATATTTCACTTGCTAGGAAAGCCCACGTTAGAGGATTCTTAATGCCAACTTTAACCAATTTTAATAACAAGAACAATTTCTCTAAACAAAAGCTAAATCTGATTTGCGAAATAACATAAAACTCATAATATCTGATACATTTAGGATCTGGAGTAACAACTCACGAGCTACTATACTTTACTACAAACAGAGTCTGAAAGGAAATGCACTGTTATGAAAGAAACAGTAAAATAATGTGAATAGGAAGAGACTCCAAGGTCTGCCGACGCCTGCAGATCTACCTTGGGTCTCCTGTTGAGCAAGTCCAGCTGCTAACCTCATGATCAGCTCGGGCCGGTACCAAAATCTGCACAAAAAGTGCAGAGTGTAGTATGAGTACAACCGACCCCATGTACTCTGTAAGTGCCGAGTCTAACCTCGATGAAGTAGTGACGAGGCTAAGGCGGGTCACTCACTCTACACAATATAAATAATATAGACAGAAAAGGAAATGCATAATGAGATAAAGGAGTCAGTTGAAAGATATAGCTACATCTTCAGGAATATATTAGTGCCGTTCAGAATTTACCGATCCTTAAGTGCAAAAGGAAAGACCGTAAAACTATCACAACTTAGAGGCATATAAACACACAGGTTGTTGCAGCGCACAACCTGATCCCACCGTACGTCACATAATCCTTCCTTTTTTTCCTCGTAACAACATTAACAACAATGAGTATATAAGTGTTGTGGCGTGCAACCCAATCCACCATATCACAATATCGTAATCATAGTTCACCCTTATTCCACCAAAACAATCCACCCTTATTACACATGTTGCAGCGTGCAACCCCGTCTCACAGTATAGTATAGATTCCACCTTATTCAACCTCATCATACCACCCTTATTTCACATGTTGCAGTGTGCAACCCGATCCCACCATATCAATATCAAGTACTCAATATGCACAGTTAAACTTGCAATTCAAATCACGGAAAAGCCTTTACAGTCCCTAAACACTAAACTGAAACAAATAGGAAACCTTGTACAACATAATCCGCATAAGTAAAACTACACAGTGAGCCCAATCCAAAATTTACAACTAGAATGTGCAAATAAACCAACTTGGGAAAATAGTAGGAGATAATGAAACTATGAAAGGATCTAATATCATAAACAAGAGGAAATAATGACTAACAGGTAGCAATTAGTCATGGGAACACATTTAGAGAATATACCAATTAAGACAGGGAAAGAGATAATTTAAGAAAAGCGGGAAAACATATATTTCGGCGGCGTATAAGCATTCGTCACCTCAAATATACGCTGCTCACATGAAATTTAAATAACACATAGTCTGAGGGTTCCAAATTCCCACAAGTCAAGGTTATACACAACACTTACCTTGCTCCATTGACCACTCAATGCTCAACCACAACTTTACCTCTCAAACAAGCCTCTGAACTAATAGAATCTAGCAAATTACCAATCAAACGATTCAAATTAAGCCCTAGGGACTACCCACGATTGCAAGGAATTCAATTTAGGTCATTTTGGAAAAGGTCAACGTCCGCGCCCGCTTGGTCCAATCCTGAAGTCCGAACCTAAATCCAAATACTCATTCACCCGCGAGCCCGGTAATATAACTTGTTTTAGAATCCAACCTCGATTTGAGGTATAAATTCCCAATTTACAAAATCCCTAATTTCTACCATAACCCCCAATTTTCATCGTGAAAACACAAGATTTAAGGTTGAAATCTTAGGAAATGTAGTGAAAGATTTAAATAAACTAGTTTAGAATCACATACCAATGATTTGGGAAAGAAATATTCTTTGAAAAATCGCCTCTAAGGTTTCTCGTTCTGAAAATTGTGAAGAATGAGAAAAATGTCGTCTGAGTCAAGTTTTACCCTGCTGCAAATGTCACATTTGCGACCTGGGGTTGGAAAATGCGAACCCCGCAAATGCGAAGAAACCATTGCAATTGCGAAGTCCTCGCATCTCTGCATTCATCTCCTTTCAATGAGAAGTTCGCAAATGCAAACACCGAGTTTCTGCAAATGCGACCATTTAATCGCATTTGCGATCACTACCCCCACCTGACCCCCTCCACAAATGCAAAGCATTATTTGCAAATGCGAAAGTCATGCGGCCCAACTACTCTTTGCAAATGCACTGAGTAGCTCATAAATGCGAACCCATCAGTGTTCGCAAATGCGAGATCAGAGGTCTGCACCAGAGCTGAAATGTCAGCAATATTTTCTAAGTCCAATTTCACTCTGTAGCCTATTCGAAACCCACCTGAGCCCTCGGGGCTCTAAACCAACTATGCACACAACTCTAAAAACATCATACGAAGTTGCTCGTGCGATCAAATAGCAAAAATAACACCTAGAACTACGAATTGAACACCAAATCAAATAAAATTTTCAAGAAAACTTTGAAACTTCTATTTTCACAACAGGACGTCTGAATCACGCCAAACCAACTCCGTTTCTCACCAAATTTTAAAGACAAGTCATAAATGTAGTATTGGACCTATTTACCCTTTGATTGACCCTTCGAAGGTGTCGTGACGACACCTAGTCTCTACGACTAGGTATGCCTACTATAACGGTAAAAAATTGAAATAAAACGCAAGCAATAGAGGGGATAAGGGCAATGACATAAGTAAGGTACTGGCCGCTCGACTCATACAAAAATATACTCCCTAAAACCCGAAATATCACAGACAGTCACAAGCTTCCGACACTATTGTATCTCTAACAAAAACTCGAAAAAGTACATAAGAACGTCTCTACAAGAGAGTATAGAAGGGGACTTAGAGGAATTATAGGGACGTAGAAGAAATATCTTGCAGTCTCCTAGAATCATCAGCAGCGACTAACCATGAGGCTAATAGCTCGTACCTGGATCTGCACACGAAAAACATGTGCAGGAAAGGGCATGAGTACACCACATTTGGTACCCAGTAAGTGCCAAGCCTAACCCCATTCAAGTAGTGACGAGGTCAGGTTAAGGCTCTACTGGATTTCTAAATAAGTCAGTTTTAAAATATTACAAAAGATAGGTAATGTCTACAGTAAATAGTTTAAGAAAAACAATATAAGTTTTACAGTAAAGAAAATCCTCGGCCCAATACAATATATCACAAAGTGGAATCTCCCGGGATACCGTCGCGTAGTTCTAAATGATTATGCAGTAGAGGGGGATCTTCCGAAATACGTCCGTAGTCCCAAAGTAAATATGCAGTACAGGGGGATCTCCCGGAATACGTCCGTAGTCCCAAAGTAAATATGCAGTACATGGGGATCTCCCGGAATACGTCCGTAGTCCCAATTTAAATATGCAGTACAGGGGGATCTCCCGGAATACGTCCGTAGTCCCAATTTAAAAATACTATGCAGGATGAATGGCAAGCAAAACATCGAAATTACACAGTTTATACTAATCACAAATAAGGCAGATAAGGGCTTAACTAGGCACAGCGCACAGAAAATTAAGTAGGCAATTAGGCACGTAAGCATGCTTTCCTAATCTAAACTAGACAATATATCATATGAGAGAAAGTTCTTACAAGAAGAAACAATTTATGTTTTAGTGAGGAAAAATGAGATTTTTGAAATAATGGCCCATGTACGTACTCGTCCTCATGTACACGACGGCGCCCACACAACATTTAGTAGCAACTATCCTAAGGGGAAGTCCCCAACACAAAATTAGGCAAGCCACTTACCTTGACTACTCAAATCAACCCGGAATCACGTTCTTGCCACGAGTAGAAAACTCCGAATGGCCCGAATCTATTCAAATAAGTTTCATAATGTAAATATCGTTGTAAGAAATTGATCTAGCTAATTAGTTCAAGGCTAATACGTGAAATTAGAAAAATTACCCAAAAGGCCCACCGGGCCCACGTCTCAGAATCAAGTGAAAGTTACAAATTTAAAACAGCCATTCACTCACGAACTCACTCGAACAAGAATTATCGAAAACCGACGTCAAAATATCATTAAATTCTCAGATTTCTATTTGGGGAACATTCCTCCCATTTTCATGATTTTCACCCAATTCATTGATTAAATTGAAGAAATTTCTATGGATTACTGATATACCAGTGAAATAAGGTTAGGAATCACTACTTATGAATATTCTCCTCAAAACCCACTCAAAATTGTCAAATCCCGAGCTCCAAATAATTTTAGAAAATATGAATTTCAAGCCCTCGGATTTTCTAAAAACAACCCAGTAATTCCGCACCTGTGACTCATTGGACCGCACCTGCGGAAAATACATCGTAGGTGCGAAAACTCACTAAATGAACTGGGGCCGCACCTACGATCACTGGGCCACATCTGTGGCTCTGCACCTGCGATGCCCTCCGCCGCACCTGCGGCTCCCCATCCGCAGGTGTGAAACACCAAAATCAACAATGCTTCAACTAGTTCTCTAAGTCCAAAATCATCCCGTTGAGCATCCGAAACATCCTCGAGGCCCTCGGGACCTCAACCAAACTTACCAACCAGTCCTAATACCTTATATAAACTTAGTCGAGCCTTCAAAACACATCATATAACATCAAAATTGCCAATTATGCATGGATTCAAGCCTAAGAACTTATGAAATTTCAAAAATCCATAACCGATGCCGAAACACGTCAAAACTAGTCTAAAGGACTTCAAATTTTACACACAGGTCATAAATGACACTACGGACCTACAACCACTCATGGAATTCCATTCCGAGCCCGATACCAAAATTTCACCTACCGGCCAAAATCTCCAAAATTCTGACTTTCGCCAATTCAAGCCTAAATATACTACAAGCCTCAAAAACACAATACGGACAAGCTCCTAACCTCGAAATAACCCAACGAAGCTAACGGAGTTGACGAAATTCTATTCCGGATCCGCCTTCACACAGTTCTAACTACGGTCCGATTTCTAAAGCTTAAACTCATATATAGGGACTATGTGTCGAAAAAACTCTCCAGAATTTCGGAACTAATCATCTAACAAGTCCCATAAGTAGATATAAAAGTGGGGAAGCAGTTGTTAGGGGATAGGGGCGCTAACTCTCACAATGACCGACCGGGTCATTACATTCTCCGCCTCTTAATAAAATCGTTCGTCCTCGAACGAGTATAGAGACATGCATGAAGATGTGAAAAGATGGGGGTACTGACTGAGCATATCCTGCTCGGTCTCCCAAGCCACCTCCTCGACCGGCTGACCCCTCCACTGAACCTTGAATGATGCAATATTCTTAGACCTGAGCTTTCTGACTTGTCTATCTAGTATAGTGACTGGCTCCTCAACATATGATAAATCCTTGTCCAACTGGACTGAACTGAAATCCAAAACACGAGTCGGGTCACCATGAGACTCCCAGAGCATAGAGACGTGGAATATCGGATGAACTCCTGGATGGGGAGGCAAGGCTAGCTCGTAAGCAACCTCCCCAACACGCCGCAATACCTTAAAAGGACCAATGAATCTCGGACTCAGCTTACCCTTCATCCCGAACCTCATGACGCCCTTCATAGGCGATACCCGAAGAAAAATCCGATCACCAGCCATAAATGCCAAATCACGAACCTTACGGTCCGCATAATTCTTCTACTTGGACTGAGCTATGCGAAGTCTCTCCTGAATCACCTTCACCTTGTCCAGGGCATCCTGGACCAAATCTGTACCCAACAATCGGGACTCGCCCCAGCTCAAACCATCCCACTGGAGACCGGCATCGTCTACCATATAAAGCCTCATACGACGCCATCTGAATGCTGGACTGGTAGCTGTTATTATAAGCAAACTCTGCAAGTGGCAAGTATCGGTCCCATGAACCTCCAAAATCCATCACACAGGCACAGAGCATATCCTCAAGAATCTAAATCGTGCGCTCCGATTGCCCGTCTGTCTGAGGGTGAAAGGCTATACTCAACTCTACCCTGGTGCCTAGCTCATGTTGAACGTCTCTCCAGAATCGTGAAGTGAAGTGTGTACCTTTGTCTGAAATGATAAATACTGGAATACCGTGGAGGCGAACAATATCCCTAATATAAATCTCCGCCAACCTCTCGGAGGAGTATGTAGTCAACACTGGAATGAAATGGGCGGACTTGGTCAGCCAATCCACAATCACCCAAATAGCATCAAACTTTTTCAAAGTCCGAGGAAGTCCAACCACATAGTCCATGGTGATCCGCTCCCACTTCCACTCTGGCAGCTCAATCTGCTGAAGTAACCCTCCTGGCCTCTGATGCTCATATTTGACTTGCTGACAGTTGAGACACTTGGCCATAAACTCCACTATAGCATTTTTCATCCTTATCCACCAATAGTGCTATCTCAGATCCTTGTACATCTTCGCGTATCCGGATGAATGGAATACCGCGAGCTATGGGCCTCCTAAAGAATCAAATCCCGAAGCCCATTCACATTGGGCACACAAATTCGACCCCGCATCCTCATCGCACCGTCATCTCCTATAGTCACATCCCTAGCGTCACCTCGCCGAACACTGTCCTGAAGAGCTAGAAGGTTGGGACCATCATACTGGCGCTCTCGAATGTGGTCATAAAGACAAGACCGAGCCACCACACAAGCTAAAACCCGGCAAAGATCTGAAAGATTCAATCTCATGAACTGACTTGATAAGGACTGAACATCATAGGCTAAGGGCCTCTCAACTGTCGAAAGATATGCCAAACTCCCCAAACTCTCTGCCTGGAGACACAGGGCGTCGACCACCAAATTGGCCTTCCCGGGGTGGTATAATATATTGATGTCATAGTCCTTTAGTAACTCCAACCATCTCCGTTGGTGCAAATTGAGGTCCTTCTGCCTGAACAAGTGCTGCAAACTCCAGTGATCCATAAAAATCTCACATGGAACACCGTACAAATAATGATGCCATATCTTCAGGGCGTGAACAATAGGTGCTAACTCGAGGTCATGATCTGGATAATTCTTCTCATTCACCTTTAACTTCTTGGAAGCGTAGGTAATCGGCCTACCGTCCTGCATCAATGTTGTTCCAAGGCCAATCCTTGAGGCATCACAATAGACAGTGTAGGACCTCGAACCTGTAGGCAACACTAATACTGGGGCCGAAGTCAAAACTGTCTTGAGCTTCTGAAATCTATCCTCACACTCCTCGGCCCACCTGAACGGAGCACCTTTCTGGGTAAGTCTTGTCATAGGTGTTGCAATAGATGAAAACCCCTCTATAAAGCGACGGTAGTACCCTGCCAAACCAAGGAAACTGCAGATCTCCGTAGCTGATGACGGTCTAGGTCAACTCTGCATCGCCTCCGCATTCTTCGGATCGACTTTGATCCCATCACAAGACACTGTATGGGCCAAGAATGCCACTGAATCAAACAAGAACTGACACTTAGAGAATTTCACATACAACCTCTACTCCCTTAAAGTCTGAAGCACGGTCCTCAAGTGCTGCTCATGATCTTCCCATGATCGGGAATACACCAGAATGTCGTCAATAAACACAATGACGAAGGAAACAAGGTAAGGCCGGAACACGCTGTGCATCTAATGCATAAAAGCTGCTGGGGCATTGGTCAGCCCAAATGAGATGACAAGAAACTCATAGTTACCATATCTGGTCTTCAAGGCAGTCTTCGGGATGTCTGACTCCCGAATCTTTAGCTGATGATAGCCAGATCGCAAGTCAATCTTGGAGAATACTCTGGAATCCTGTAGCTGGTCTACTAAATCATCAATGCGAGGCAAAGGATACCTGTTCTTCACTGTAACCTTGTTCAGCTGCGATAATCAATACACATACGCATAGAACCATCATTTTTCTTCACAAATAATATCAGAGCACCACAAGGTGATACACTGGGTCTGATGAAACCCTTACAAGCAACTCCTATAACTGCTTCTTCAACTCCTTTAACTCAGGAGGAGCCATACGGTAAGAATGAATAGAAATGGGCTGATATCCTGACAACAAATCAATGCCGAAATCAACATCTCTGTCGGGCGGCATACCCAGAAGATCAGCTAGGAATACATCAGGAAAGTCCCTCACTACTGGGACTGACTCAACTGGAGGGGTATCAACACTGACATCTCTCACGTAGGCCAAATACGCATCACAGCCCTTCTCAACCATCCGCAATGAAATGAACCTACGGGGAGTATACACTAAGGTACCTCTCCACTCTAATCTCGGCAAGCCTGGCATTTCCAGTTTCACGATCTTACGTGACAATCAAGAATAGAATAATAGAGCAACAACCAGTCAATGCCCAAGATAACATCGAAATCTACCATGCTGAGTAATAACAAATCAGCACTGATCTCAAAACCACCATGAGTAATCAAACATGACCGATATACGCGGTCCACTACTAGAGAGTCTCCCACCGGAGTAGATATATAAATAGGGGAACTCAAAGAATCCCGAGATATCCCTAAATGTGGAGCAAAATAAGAGGACACATATGAATATGTAGAGCCTGGGTCAAATAATACTGATGCATCCCTATGGCAGACAGGGACAATACCTTTGATGAATGAGTCTGAAGCAACAACCTCGGAACGGGCTGGAAGGGCATAGTATCTGGCCTGGCCTCCCCTTCTAGGGTGAACTCTACCTCCCCGACCTCCACCTCGAGATAATTGAGGAGTTGGAGTGGCAGCTGGGGCTGCAAGAATAGCTGGAGGACCTGGTGGAGCGCGTGGAGGCTGATAAGACTGTGGGGGTGCACCCCTCCTGGCCTTGGGGAAAACTCTAATCATGTGACGAGTGTCACCACACTCAAAACAACCCCTCGGAGGAAGCTGCGGCTGAGACTGAATAGGAGGTGTCCTGCTGGGCTGACGGTAATGACACCTCGAATTGGAGGCACACTGGATACTGGCGGTGCATGATAGGACTCCTGAGGTATAGGAGGAGCTGGAATACTGCTGGAAGGGCTGAATGAACAGAACGACCCACAAAGCCCCTACCGTAACGTGCTGCTGGTGCACGAGCTCCTGAAAAATGGCCAACCTCTCGAGACCTCTTGGCCTCTCTCTCCTCTCGGTTGGGGTCGAACATGCCCTCTACTTCCTGGCAATACTCACTGCCTACTAATAAGTGATATACATCTCCAACTCTCTGACCATACTGGTCCGAATACTAGGGTGAAGTCCCTCAATGAGGCACTGAACCCGATCTCTGACGGTTGCAACCAAGGCTGGTGCACGCCAAGCTAACTCACTGAAACAGACTGCATACTCCGACACAATCATAGTACCGCGGTGCTACTGCTCGAACTTTGTGCGCCAAGTATCCCTGAGGAACTAAGGGACATACTCTCGAAAGAATATCTCTGAAAATTGAGTCCGAGTGAGTGAGGCTGCCTCATTCGGACTACTCAGCTCATACGCCCGCTACCACTGATATGCCGCTCGCCTTAGCTGAAAGCGGTAAAAGAAACCCCACTGGTCTCCACAATCAGAATTTTGTTCTAAAATGGGAATTTTCTTTCCAAATCAACTCTAAACTTCCTAAAATTTAATTCCGACCACACCTACAAGTTATAATACGTGAAAAGGAGCTGCTCACGACTTCAAACCATTGAACAACGCGCTAGAGCTCAAAACGACCGGTCGGGTCGTTACAGTATTAACCTCTGGTGAAAAATAAGAAGAAAGACACTTCTAAGAATGCTATGGGAGGTAAAAAAACTGATGCACATGCTATCATGGAAGAAAGTCTCAAGGAGTTGGGAGTAATGGAGAATAACAGATTGAAGAATATAGATAACACTCAATGAGGGACCTCCAATGCCAACAAGGATAATATTGAAAAGGTGGATGAAAGCTATCCTATTAATGATAAGGATGTCAATGACAACAGGTAGGATGTAGGCCAACAGCTCGAAACAAATCAACGACGCAATTCCATGACTTGGGGAGTGTCAACATGAGAGAAACAAACAGAAATCAAGGAAGTTCTAATACAAAATCAGGTTCCTTACCATCAGAAATCAATAAAACATCATGCAATTCAAGTAGTGGTAGACCTTGGTGATACAACATTGAAGAGAGGAGGATACAAGACCATGATAGGATGATTGATGAAGGATCTAGGAATTCTAACATGTCTATTTCAGACAACAGTGATGAAACACTCAACAAACAACCTGATGACCCGACAGAAGCTCACTTAAAAGAGCTTACCAACAGACAGGGAATCTCCCATGTTAAAAGAGGCAGAAGAAGAAACAGAAAGAGTGGAAAAAACAAAGAAAAAATGTGTCCTTCCTCTAAGGGAAGGAGTCAAAGTTGATCCACTCCCTCCTATCTCCATGATTAGTGCAATCATATGGAATATAAAGGGAGTGAGGACTAAAAAGGCCTTGCCCAGACTGAAAAATCTATGTCATATCAATAATATTGACTTCGTAGCCATTATGGAACCTTTCATCAACAAGAAGAAGACTGAAGGTTACATGAGATATTTGGGATTTCAACACTGCCAAGCTAACATTGATGGACATATTTGGTGTTTCTGGAAACAGGAATACAATTATGTTATCATAGCCAATGAAAAACAACAACCTGTGAAACTCAGTCATACTCTACAAAATAAAGAGCTCCCCATTACAGTGGTCTATGCTAAATGTATTGCCAGGGAGAAAATGGATCTTTGTGTCACGACCCAAATTCCCAACCCACGGGATAATGATGGCGCCTAACACCACACTTGCTAAGCAAGCCAATGTTAGAAGTTGATTAGCCAATTTCCTTGAATATCTACTTAAACACAATGAGACAATTTAAAATAAACTAAATCTAATAATTTCCAATAAATGTTATCCGGAATAATATTCGATATGAAGAAACAAACCGCGAACTAAAACCAACTATATACTGNTATTTTTATCAAATTATTTTCCTGTTTATTTTAATATTTCATATTTAAATAATTCATAAATTATGCTAGAAATAATTTTAAAATATTTCCCTGCTCTGTATGTTATTTATAATCAATTTTTTATCTAGTGAAACTCAATTATTCACAAATTAGCCACTTGGGTCTTATTTAATTTCAATTACAATATTTTTACAATTATGGCCCAATTGGACATCTTTGCACTATTTCAATTCGAAATTTATGCATTTTTTACACTTAATATTAGTTAATTACTGTAATTTTACCTATTTAAACTTAATTTCATTTTTTATAAAATTATTAGCTATTTTAATTAATTATCTGTTTTATGGGTATTTAACGACTAGCCACATTTCAACCCAACCCCACCTGATGTCTAACCCAAATTCACCCCCAGCCCAATCCTAAAACTAACCCGGCCCAACCCCTAATTTAATCTGAGCCGTTGATCAAATGAAAGCAACAACCCAGATCCATCCTTGCCTAAATTAACTCAAACGACCCCCCTCCCCGGCCCCTCATTTTTCAGAGACCACTCATCTCTCTTTCTCTATTCTCTCTAGAACCTTCCATGTTCCCCCACCTTTTCTCCGATGAAGCTCCTCCGCCTTCCTCCGTCCATCTCCGACCACCATCCTTTTGACTACAAACTTCCATGAGGTCTCCTCTATCTGGTTCACTTCATGTCTAAAGCCCTCAAGGGTCTGGGCCACTCCAACTTGCACTTGGGCTCCTACTTTGGGTCGTTCCCGGCCTCTCCGGTGGGGTTTTGACAAGATCATACCATATCCACCACGATCTTTGAGTTTCACGGCAGGTTCTTCGGTTATCTCTGGTTCTCTTATGAAACCCTAATTTTTTTTAGCTAAACCTCTCAGATCCATGATATTTTTAAACGATTGAAGCATGTTTCCTTATGTTTTACATTATTCTCGACTCAGTCTTTAAGAATCTTCAATTTTAAAACGTTTTTACTTCCTTTTTAAAACTAGGGATTCTCAGAACCATTTTTATGCCTGTTTAAAGCTAAGTTTTTATTTGTGTTTGAGCCTATTCTTTGCATATCATAACCGATCCTATGACTTTTACTAGCTTTTATCTCGTTTATGTTAAAAACCCTATTTTTCCTAGGCTTTTATATCTGATTGTGTGTATTAGCATGACTGTTCGTCTCTCTTTGCTTGAGTTTCTGTGATTACATTGCTTTGAATGTGTTCTACTGAGTTTTCTTATCCTAACTTATGCTTATGACTATCTAGGTTGTTCAGATTTGCATGTTTCTACTAGCACTTGTTTGACACGCTGGTTTACTCTGTCTGAGCATTCTCGTTTATTTATATGATGAATATAGAATTGTGACTCTTACTTGATCGATTCTGGATTCCATACATAGGGGGGGTCGATTGACAGACTTTCCTTTAAACCCTCAATTTCTATTCAGAATTAATTGATTCGCCTGTGGTGCTTTATTCTTATTGTCTATTTCCTTAATTGGAATTTTTTTGAACTTAGCCTTAATTGTTTACCCTATAATTAATGAACTATGCGTATTTCCTTATTTGGTCGTGTACTGATTTTATTTGCTTTATGTGTTACTGGTTTTACAGTTTGAGTTTTTGAAATCCATTGAATTGAGGGAACCGTGTCATTGATTTCCTGACTGATTGATTCTGAGTCCTTTGATAACCATGCCATTGTGATTCTTACCATATGTTGCTACTCGTTTCTCAACTATAAAAGTTCTAGATTTTCATAAACACACAAACACTTGTGGTTAAAAACTCTCTCTCACACTAAAGCTCTCTGCTCTATTACTCGGGTTCTTTGTTCTTCTCTACTGTTAGCCGGCTACAAGCCAAGGCTAACCATTGTGCTCTTTCTCGTGTTCTCTCATTCTGCTTGCTTTCCTCTTCACCGGTATGTCTTATTTTAAATTTAAAACTTCATCAACAACATTATTCTCTACTTGTTTCAGTTTTTATTGTTCTTAGTCTGTTTTTACTTATGGTTCTTCTGTGAAACTTGCAACTAGAATACATCCTCAGCATGCTATTATCTCTCTTATCCTGTGTGTCTTAGGCATATCTATTAGTTGTTTTCATGATTGTGTTGTACCCAAATCCCTTGACCCTCTCTATGTGACTCTTTTATTGTTGGTTTATGGGTATGTCAGAGTAAGCAATCTCTGATCATGTCCAAACCATTCCTAGATCTTTCACTGGATTGTTTACCATTAAATGTTCTACTTGTTCCCATCCCGATTACCACTACTTGTAATGTCTGAACCTGTTGTAATGCTGTGTGTTTTGGTTGTGCATCTCTGATGCTGTGTGAAGGCTGTTCCTTACTCGTTTTTTTTTTTCAAAAACTGTTTTTGCCAAACAGATTCTCTGATTTATGAACTCTCTTTCAAAACTCTTCTATTTTTTCAAACTCACTTATGGCACTTCACATTATTCATAGAGACCTAGGTTCCACTCCCTCAATGTGAGAATTGCTTAGGGAATCTCTCGATTTCCCTCTGAACTTTGACATACTGAGGCTGGTATTTCCAAACTGCACATGCTTAATTTTGGCAATTATATTTGGGTGCTGGTATTGTCCAGGGACCTAAGGGGGCCCTAGGGAGCTTTGCCGCACCCAGACCATGTAAGGCTGTGAAACTCGAAATGATTGAGGTTGGAAGAATGGGCCTGATTGAAGGCTCCCTATAGAAGTAACTTCTTATTTTCCTTTTAATAATGTAATTCATTATTCTTGGCCAGTAATAATCTGTAAACGAATATTTGGGCCTTGATAGTGATTATAGGAGGGGATTATGCATTGTTAGATAGGTACAGGTAGAAATCATGACTATAGAGTTTATTACCTATGTGTGCAGTAGTATCATGTTGAGGACATGCATACCATGCATTAAAAATCATGTTTTGTTCTTTATTTCAGCATGTCTACTATATTCATGTCCTCCTATAAGTCCTGCTCACAGTTAATAACTATAACAAAGTAATTAGCTGCTATAACGTTAGTGCTGCTGCATTCATAAGCACTACATTTAGAAACCATGTTTTAGGTACCCATGTGTGCATTAGATACCATGTTCTCTATGATATTGCTTTCAACATGTTTGTTATTCTATTGAAGACCTAGTCAGTATGTGTGAAATCTAATAACCTCATTAAAACTGTGTAAAAATGGCTAAAAATGTTTCTGCAAATTCAACATTGTCTTCAATGTATTCCATGTCTTTAGAATCAGGGTTAAGGACTTGCATTTAACTAGTTTTGATTCTCATAAGACAAATAATCTGTATTACGAACGCCTAGGCAAACCTTAGGCCTAATGACATAAAAATCAATCGTTATATGTCTTGCTTTTATTAAAAGTGTTCCTTAGAACTAATTAGTCTCTTCTGAAAACCTTAGAACCTTTTTGTTTGTCACCACTTTTACTCCTGCAACTGATGGATTTTCAAAATGATTCTCCTTTTCTGAAGTTCATGAAAATCATTCTATTCTTTTTTAAACCCTTGCTCTATTTTTTAAATTACTGGTTCTTGAAATTGTGCACTCACTCTCCTTTTACCAAAACTCCTTTAGACTACTGATTCTTGCTCTATGTCGAATTACTGGATTTAAAAGTTAGTCACTCCTTTTCGAAATCACCCTTTGTTATTTTAAAAGAACTGCCTCACTTCCAATTACTGGCTTTTCTGGAATTATTCAATTGTTTTACTGCGAAAAGTATCTAAGCTGCTATCCATTTTAAATTCTTTCTCTTGCCTTTGATATACTGGATCTCCAGAATCCATTACTCTTTCCTGACAACAACTATATTTTAAGTGAATTTCCATTTTTATTACTGAGTTTTCAAGATCATTCCCTTTTGCTAAAACCCGCCGAAAACTACTGACTTCTAACTTAAAACTCTTGTTTTAAATCATGTCTTTGAGACCTTGGTTTTGTTTGGGACGTGTTATTTATGTGTTTACCTGTGGAGGGATCTGTGAGCCCTTTAACTACCTTTATGTGTTCCTATATCTGTAGTCCTATTTGTTTTACATGCCGCGTAGAATTTTATCCTTTTAAAGTCTAGGGGTTCAGCCTAGTACCCATATTGTAGGATTAGTAGTCCTAAATACCCTGCAGGACTTATAGGATGGGACGGGTAATAGCACGCAATAAGCTTTCGTGACCAACACACGCATTTTAAATAACTGCTACGGGGTGGGAAGGGTAGAATACGGATATGATGACCGGTGCGCTAATACCATGTGTGACCCCTCATTGAGGATGTGACATACCGAGTATTGCATTGTTGTGATCCGTATTACTTTAAAACCTAGGACAATTCTTTTCAAATGTTTTTACTCTAATATTTCCCAAAACCTTTAATGATTTTAATACTTGTTTGAAATTCCCTCCTATATGAACCTTACTTGCTATTTGTTTACCGTCAAAATTCACAAAACTTGTTGGCTGGGATCCACAGTTGTGGATCTTGAGGGATGCCTATCACCTTCCCTTTTAGGATAACTTCAAGCCCTTACCCAATCTTTTGTAATGCAAACTAGTTCATGAGTTATCTAATCTAGGTGCCCTAACACACCATAAAATCATTAGGTGGCGACTCTTCCTTAAACCTCTTCTTTTAAGGAGTTGTCTAAAAATGTCATTGACCCGATCTCTCCGCACCTGACCCGTGCGAGGAAAAAGGGGCGCGACAGCATGGCGACTCTGTTGAGAAGCTTCCCTAGGCTTACACTATTACATGTAGTCTTGTGAATTTGGACCTTTCAATTTCTGTTTAAATGCTTATACCCTTTCCTATACCCCGTTATATGTGATTAACTTTTTAATCCTGCAAGTATTTATTTCTCCTAAACAAAACTGACATATCTTCGTGTTTTCTTTGTAACTGCTTTCAATTATAACTGTTGTATTTCCTTTCTTTACCTCGATCCTCAATGTGAAAATACATCACTACTTGTTTAAATGTTATTTATTGCATATCATGCTCCGCATTCATCTTCCACTAGTCGATCAGCGATGCAGTCGACAGTTCCCTGCCTTGTCCCTTTGAGTTGTCCGCTCAAGGGTACCGGTGTAAAACCCCATAGAAACCTTACTTTATATTATGTTTCATGCATCATGGTCAAACCTAGCCATGCTAACGTGTTGTCCGCACAACAGCCTTTAAGATGGCCTTGTCCAACGTCCATTGGGTTTCCCTGGAACCCAAACGGACGCCTTCACGTTCTGTGCATTTATTTGGAGAAATAAATGCTCATGCTAATTATTGATGTTAAATAGCTGAGTCTGGTGGGGGTAAGGTCCTAACCTGTTTGTTTTGCAGAAATGAGGCACGAGGTCCCCAGATTCGGCATCGCCATCACCTCCACCCAAAGGCTAGAACACTTGGAGCAAGTCATAGTCGACTTAGAGGAGAAGTTCATTAGGAGGATCGATACATGTCAGAAGGCCGAGGGAGACAAAAGAGGGATTCTAGCCAGGACCTACTTGCTGCTGGGACTCCACGAGATGGGGACGCTGATCAAGGCGAGCAGAGATGCCGAGTCTGGGAAAGGTCCTTCAGGGACCAATGAGATAAGACTGTCTTTACTTTGACTTCTGATGTAATAAGGCCACTGGCCATTAATGACATTTTATATTTTTCGCATTCTTAGCATCTCAAGTCCTCCAAATTAATTTTTCACTAGGCCTACCTCGGGCTCAAGAGGTTCCCCAATTTTGGATACGCTTTACATTTCTGCACTACGTGTTTAAATATCGCAATATTTTATGACTCCTCACTAACTTCATTACTTTTTGTTTTTGTTTTCTTTATTTATTATTCCCCTCCCCAAAGGTTAGTTCGTGCATTCTGGCATCATTCGTCTACCGCACAAGATCGAAGGGTCCTCCTCCTAATCCTCCCAAAGGAAAAAGCAAGGGTAAAACTAAGATGGCAGAGGCAAGTGGGTCAGAAAAGACAACAGGGATGAACAGGTTGAGATCGCTGATGGTCGGGGTATTCAGGCTCTGCAAGAGGGTATGTCTCCACTAGAGAATAAGATGTTGAAGTTCCAAGGGGAACTTGACCAAGTAGAGAATTTGGCTCACCTATCACTTTCCCTCAATGTTCCGGATGTCCACTTCCCAAATGCTCCAAACCCCACTTTACTACAAAACATTCTAAACAATCGAATCACCCCAAGGACCAAGTCCCGCCAGCACAATGCAATGCCTGTCACCATAACACTCCACCTCTGCAGGATCAGACCAAAGACCATTTCCAGGCCTACAATAATCCCATTTATGTGGAAACTTTGGCCCATTCCACACTACATACCCCTGAGTCTGACGAGAAGGATAGGCTCACAAGGAATTTGGCTGTGGAACTCAAGAAGTTGACCAACCGAGTTCAGGGCGTCGGAGAAGTTAAAGGGATTGAGGGGCTGAACTATGAAGATATTTGCATACAGCCTGATGTCAAACTGCCCGAGGGGTAGAAAACCTCCTAAGCTTGAGATGTTCGATGATACTGGTGATCTAAGAATCCATTTGAGAACTTACTGCGACAAATTGGTTGGCGTGGGAAAAGATGAAAGAATCCGCATGAAACTCTTCATGAGGAGTTTGAAAGGAGACGCACTGTCTTGGTACATCAGCCAGGATCCAAAGAAATGGACTAATTGGGTAAGCATGGAAACTGACTTCATGGATCAATTCAGGTTCAACACGGAGAATGCTCTGGATGTATTCTACATCCAGAATTTAAAGAAGAAGGCAACGGAGCTTTTGCGAGTATTCTACTCGTTGGAGGTCATAAGCTGTCAAGGTTAGGCCAGCCTTAGAAGAGGAACAAATGAAGAAATTCTTTGTACGAGCTCAGGATCCTCAATATTACGAGCGGCTGATGATGGTCGAAGGTCATAAGTTCTCTCACATCATCAAATTGGGAGAGTGAATCGAAGAGGGAATCAAAAGCGGTATGGTTACCAACTTTGAAGCTTTACAGGCTACTAATAAAGCTCTGCGTTCAGGTGGTATGTCTAAGAAAAGGGATGTGGGAGCCATAATGGTTGCCCAACAAGCCAAGTCCCTGCCCAAATACCAAGTATACCAGCACCCTCATTCACATACCCACCAGCTCCAAGTTACCAAGCACCCTCACCTCAATACCAAGCACCCTCACCCGCATATCAAGCTCCACCACCCACATATCAGCCTACCTCGCCCAGATACTTCCAACCAGCCCTCATTTACAATGCCTACAATTCCCAACCTTCTCACTGCCAATCATCACCTACTCGCCAAAACTTCCCAAGATCTCGCCCTAACTTCGATCGTCTCCCTCCAAAACAGTATACTACCATAGCCAAGCCCATTGATCAACTATACGAAAGACTCAAAGCTGCTGGTTACGTCACACACATTCCTGCTGCAACCCTTGAGAACCCTTCTAAGTGGATCAACCCAAGCAAATCCTGTGCTTACCACTCCGGCATGAAGGGACACACCATCGAAGAATGTCGTTCCTTGAAAGACAATATACAAACCCTCATAGACAACAAGATCATTGTAGCCAAGGACCCTGCGCCTAATGTTCGCATTAATCCACTGCCAGACCATAAAGGTGGTGTCCCAATGATTCAAGTAGATGATGATTGGGATCCTGAGGGATCAGTTGGGCTGATTGTAGAGGGTGATCCTAAGAAGCCCACAATTACTCTCAACCCAATTGTGGTTCAGATGCAGCCATCCGAGGATGCTGAGGTAAACATGTCCATTCCACTCGACTTTTATTCGAGACCGCCCGCAAAGGAAAAGGCCCCAGTGCCGATCGAAGTTGAGTTTGTACGACCACTCGAAGTAGCAGTTCGGCCGCCTATAACATATACTCCGGTGGGAATGAGGATGACCACACCTATTCCAGTGGCAATGTCAACAACGCCACCCTTTTACTCAAACGCCATCCCATAAGATTACACAGTTGAAGCAAGGAGAAAGGGTAAAAGTAAGTCTGAGAAAGCCATTGTTGCACAGGGTATGACCAGAACTTGTAGAGTTTATACCCCTGAACATTTAGCTGAATCTAGCGAGCAGGCCACCAACCGTCCACCCACCATTGAGACAAGTTCAGACAATCATTGGAGAAAGATCCAAGCCAAGAAGTACTCAATCCTTGACTAGTTGAACAAGACACCAGCTAAGATATATATCCTCTCTCTATTATAGAATTCTGAGTCGCACTGGAGTGCCTTGCTGAGAGTGCTGGGTGAGGCATAAGTACCAGACAATATCACCAGCGGGGAGATGGCAAACATGGTGGACCGGGTTCTGGAAAGCCACAATATTACTTTCCATGAAGATGAGCTGCCGCCCGAGGGGTTAGGTCATAATAAAGCAGTGCATATCACTGTGCAGTGTGAGGACCACTTCATTACAAGGATCTTAATTGATGAAGGTTCCAGCGTCAACATTTGTCCGCTGATCACACTCAAGAAATTGGGCAGAAGTATACATGATATAAAAGAAGGAGAGATCAATGTAAAGGCCTTCGATGGTTCGCAGAGGTCCACTATGGGAGAAATCACCTTGTGCTTACAGATGGGACCAACCTGGTTCGATGTAGACTTCCTAGTGATAGACGTTCCCGCATCCTACAACTGGTTGTAAGGGTGACCTTGGATACACGCCGCTGGAGCCGTGGCATGAACCCTACATCAAGCGTTGACTTCTGAATGGTATCATTAAGAGGTAATCATTCATGGAGATGGTAGCAACCATATCTACGGTTGCCAGACTTTTTCGGTCATTGATGGGAGAAGGAAGCTGGGTGGAGAAATCTACCACAACATTGAACGAGTTAACGCCATTGATAAGGACAAATTGTGGGACAGTAAGATCGAGAGTATCTTGAACTGGAAAGGATACGAGCCAGGAAAAGTGCTCGGTAAAATATCCAAGGAATAATGAAGCTAATAACACTGAAGAAGCACGGTACCACTTTCGGGCTGGGGTATGAGTACAATTGGAAGGAATTCAAGGACTGGTCGTCACCATGGCGCAATCATTACTATCCATTAAAGCAGTCGATGCCTCACTTGGAGCAAACTTTTCAGCAAGCTGATATCATCTATGGGACAGACGAAGAGGAAGCACGGCGGCAATGAGGGATTTATTTGTGGACGACGAGGACATGGACTGCTGTGTCATTCTTGAAGAGGAGGGGGAGGAAGTCCCTTCCATACAGGTCGTGAGCAAAGGATCATATCTCAAGAATTGGTTTGTCAGGACGACAAAAGCCCGACGAGCCTCGGGTTAGTTTATGCAAGAAAGAGCTCTTATGTTCAAACGATTTTTTGCATTTTTAATTTATGCAAGAAAGAGCTCTTATGTTCAAACGATTATTCAATCTATCAAAGCATTTCCAGTTTCTTTATAAATCTCATATTTCCTTACTACTGTTTTTCTCCCCATTACTTTATTTACACAGTATTACTATTACTTATCTTGATGAACTAACGACTACGACATGCAACGAGGCAACGCAACAAACGGATTCCGATTCAGATGAGGATGATATACTTGAGGATATTGTTAAAAAGGTCGAGAACTTTGAGAATAGACCTAAGTCTAACTTGGACGAGACTAAGGTTGTCAACCTGGGAAACACAAAGAACGTCAAAGAAACATGCATCATCGTTCATCTGTCGCCATTAGAAAAGGTGGAATATACAGAGTTATTAAGAGAATATAAGGTCATATTCGCCTGGTCGTATGATGACATGACTGGCCTCAGTACATCTATTGTGGCCCACAAGTTTCAAACTGATCTAACGTGCCCATCGGTGAAGCAAAAGCTCAGTAAGTTCAAACCAGACATGAGCTTGAAAATCAAAGAAAAGGTCACCAAGCAGATCAACGCTAGGGTTCTCCAAGTGGTTGAATACCCGACATGGTTAGCCAACACCGTGCCTGTGCCAAAGAAAGATAGAAAGGTTAGAATCTATGTTGACTACCGGGATCTCAACCGGACTAGTCCGAAGGGAGACTTCCCCTTGCCAAATATACATATCCTAATTGACAACTGCACCAAGCATGAGCTGCAGTCCTTTGTAGATTGTTTCGCTGGCTACCATCAGATTTTGATGGACGAGGAAGATGCTGAGAAAACAACATTCATTACGCCGTGGGGAGTGTATTGTTACAAGATGATACCATTCGGTCTGAAGAATGCAGGGGCCATCTACATGAGAGCTATGACTACTATATTTCAGGATATGATTCACAAGCAGATCGAGGTATATGTGGACGACGTCATCATCAAATCTAGGAGAGTTGCTGACCATATGGAAGATCTGAGGAAGTTCTTCAACAGGTTAGGGAAGTACAATTTGAAACTTCACCCTGCAAAGTGTGCATTCGGGGTTCCTGCTGGCAAGTTACTAGGGTTCATTGTCAGTCGCCGAGGAATAGAAATGGACCCATCAAAGGTCAAAGACATCCAAGAATTGCCGCTACCAAAGAACTAGAAGGATGTTAACGAGTTTCCTTGGGAGGCTCAATTACATCAGACGATTCATAGCCCCGTCTACCGTCATTTGTGAACCAATTTTCAAGATGCTGAGAAAGGATGCTGCAACCAAGTGGACCGATGATTGTCAAAAAGCCGTCGACAGAATCAAGGAGTACCTTTCAACACCACCAGTCCTGGTACCACCCGAGCCAGGTAGACCTCTGTTACTTTACCTTGCTTTGTTAGATGGAGCTTTCAGTTGCGTTCTTGGGAAACATGACAAAACAGGAAGGAAAGAGCATGCCATTTACTATCTTAGCAAGAAATTCACTCCATATGAAGCCCGATACTCTTTATTGGAACACACTTGATGTGCTATGACTTGGGTCGCACAAAAGTTGAGGCACTATTTATGTGCATACACAACGTACCTCATATCAAGGATGGATCCGTTGAAATACATCTTTCCGCGACCGCATAGTTTGTCGATTCGTAGTTCCAGAGTCAATCATTACCGACAATGGTTCAAATCTCAACAGTGACCTCATGAGAGCCATGTGTGAGAACTTCAAGGGCAAACACAAGAATTCCACAGCATATAGACCTCAGACAAATGGATCCGTTGAGGCTGCCAACAAGAATATCAAGAAGATATTGAGAAAGATGATAGAGAAGCACAAGCAATGGCATGAGAAACTGTCATTCGCCTTACTGGGATACCGCACCGCAGTCTGCAGATAAACTGGGGAAACTCCTTAAATGTTGATTTATGGTATAGAAGCTGTTATTCCTGTCAAGGTCGAAATTCCATCCTTGAGAATCATACAAGAAGCCGAGCTCAACGATGCAGAGTGGGTACGAAGCCCTTATGAGCAATTGGCCCTCATAGAAGGAAAAAGAATGAACACAGTTTGTCATGGTCAGCGATATCAGAACAGAATGACCAGAGCTTTCAACAAGAAAGTCAAACCAAGACGACTCACACCGGGGCAGGTGGTGTTAAAGAAGATCTTTCTGCATCAAGATGAAGCCAAAGGGAAATTCTCTCCCAATTGGCAAGGCCCGTACATGGTTCACCGAGTGCTGACAGGAGGAGCACTCATACTTGCAGAAATGGATGGAGAAATCTAACCAAAGCCAATCAACTCAGATGCAGTCAAGCACTACTATGTGTAACTTTCATGATTTTATCAAATGTGGTAAATTGAACTACGCCTGACCTAATTCCCGTTTAAGAGGGGATAAGTAGGCAGCCCTATGGGTTCGTTATAAAAATTTCATTTCCCCCACGAATGGAAACTCAAAATACTGAAGTAAATGCATCCGAGCACCACACAAGCAACAACCAGAAGCACTCAACCATCAAACTGGGGCAGAATTTTTAGGAGGACCCTAAAAATTCCATAGCAAGAGAGGTTGCAATGTCTTGAACCGCGTCGTGGTCGTCGGTTCATCCAAAGAAATTACTTTAAATTATATGTTATATTTTTATAAAACCATGCATATTTGCTTCTCAAAACAGCTTGTTTAGCAACGCTACCCCTATGATATGAATAACGAAGTCCTCGTTATCAAGCAGACATGCCGAGCCGAGCCAGTGGGGATGCGAACTAACCGTCCCCTTTACATAACTCACATTTTTTCTTTGGATGCAGGCACAAAAACGGCAAAAGCCCATAGCACATTACTATCTTCGCAAGATGCATATTTCTTAAGGACATGCTCTCAAACTCGTCGCACATGCCTACGCTTACTATCATGACAAACAACTCTTATTTACCACAATCATATCACCGCAATTTATGATCAGCTATGAACTCTTACTGTCATTCATTTTCCCACACTGCATAAGGCTATTCTGCCTTTCGAGACTAAATGATGTCTCCCCCCGCATTTTTTATTTCTTGCACTGTATAAGGATATCATCCTGCCTTCCGAGGTTCTACACTACCTCCCCTGCATTTTATTTCTTGCACTGCATAAGGCTATCATCCTGTCTTCTGAGGTTTTACGCTACCTCCCCTGTATTTTATTTCTTGCACTGAGTAAGGCTATCATTCTGCCTTCCGAGGTTCTACGCTACCTCCCCTACATTTTATTTCTTGCACTGCATAAGGCTTTCATTCTGCCTTCCGAGGTTCTAAGCTACCTCCCCTACATTTTATTTCCCGCATTGCATAAGGCTACCATTCTGCCTTCCGAGTTCTACGCTATTTCCCATGCATTTTTATTTCCTGCGTTGCATAAGGCTATAATTCTGCCTTCTGAGGTTCTACACTACCTCCCCTGCATTTTATTTCCTGCATTGCATAAGGCTACCATTCTGCCTTCCGAGGTTCCACGCTACCTCCCTTGCATTTTATTTCTTGCATTGGATAAGGCTACTATTCTGCATTCTGAGGTTCTACGTTACCTCCCCTGCATTTATTTCCTGCATTGCATGAGGCTATCATTCTGCCTTCCGAGGTTCCACGCTACCTCCCCTACATTTTACTTCATTGCATAAAGCTCCTATCTACTTCTTCAAAGAAACCACCTTTCGTGACGTTATTTATTTATGCTTCTCTCGGGCTAAGCTCTGCCCATCTTTTCTTTTTCAATTCGCAAGACTAAACTTTGTCTTGTTAGCGTAATACTACTGCATTCTTCATGGGCTGAAATATCGCTAACTTGTCCAAAGGCGTCATCGTTCGGAGGCACCATCTTCATGGACCGAGAACATCATTTCATGGCATGAGGATCTCTTTTATTCAACTTGCATATCATTATTCAGAGGCACCATGGTTCAGAGGAACCATCCTCATGGCCCGAGAACGTCATTTTATAGCCTGCGAATCCCGCAACAAGCGATTCATGGCCCATGACATCATGGTCTAAGGACAATCATCCTCAATTGTCCAAAGACAACATTCATAGTCCAACGGGAACTTGCATCACGTTTATATTATGCACGATATATGCTTGTTATTTATTTGCAGGTAATCCGGCCGGAACAGCCAACCAGGCAAGAGCGGACTGCTCCAGTTCTCTGATACAACTACGTAAGACCTTCCTACTTTACCTTACCTCGCACCTTGCGTCCGTTCTTGTGAAACATCAACGGTATATTTCATCGATAATTCCGGAACAAATACGACCTGATTCCTGTAAAACCAGAGATATGTAAGCAGCTCAGAAGCCAGGGTGTGGCCTAATTCTCTCCCACGGTTTCCTCTCGGTCAAAATTGGCCATCATATCTTTTCCCGACAACGCTTTCATCCTTCTCGGGTAAAGAGGGGCAGCTGTTGATACCCAATTTTTCCTCAAATTATTTTTCAAACTTGCATATAAGCCCTCAAAGTTACTCTTTGTAATAATGAGTGTTTTTTCCTATTTTTTTGATATTTTTATTAAATTATTTTCCTATTTATTTTAATATTTCATATTTAAATTATTCATAAATTATGCTAGAAATAATTTTTAAATATTTCCCTATGTTAGTTATAATCAACTTATCTAGTGAAACTCAATTATTTAATTTCAATTACAACAATTTTACAATTATGGCCCAATTGGACATTTTTGCACTATTTCAATTCGAAATTTATTTATTTTTACACTTAATATTAGTTAATTACTGTAATTTTACCTATTTAAACTTAATTTCATTTTTTATAAAATTATTAGCTATTTTAATTAGTTAATTATCTGTTTTTATGGGTATTTAACGACTAGCCACATTTTATTTAAATCATAGCCACATTTCAACCCAACCCCACCTGATCTCTAACCCAAATACACCCCCATCCCAATCCAAAAACTAACTCGGCCCAACCCCTAATTTAATCTGAGTCATTGATCAAATTAGATCAATGACCCAGATCCATCCTTGCCTAAATTAACTCAAACGA
>ML304854.1:0-27667 GCA_005239505.1 Nicotiana paniculata | reverse complement strand
TTAAAAATCTTTTTACCTAGATCTTGGTCAAATGTATTTCCGCTAATGGTACAATAATAGAAACAGTCGTTTAAAAAGTTTTTATTTAAAGTCTTTAAGAATCATGGAAAATTATGAAAAATACTTGTGTATGCTTGTAAATTAAATGATGATGCTTATGAACATATATATATATAGTGCATAAGCATCATAATTTAATTTACAAGCATACACAAGTATTTTTCATAATTTTCCATGATTCTTAAAGACTTTAAATGAATTTATTTCTGTATTTTATTATATAAATATTCAATAGTTACCCTAAAAATTATTTTTATGAAGATTTAATCATCTAAAATTATCATTTATACCAATATGAGGTTTTAAATATTTTCAGTGCATTTATCATAATTACATTTGCATTTTTTAGAGCTAAATTGCACATTTTGCAATAATAGCCCATATGCATATATAATTATATTAATTATACAGAAAATAAATTTTTATATTTTTATAATGTTAAGTAATCATGATAAATCATTTTCATTCACAAGTGTTTTTTTTTTATTTATTAATTATTTTTATAAATTATTTATTTGTAAATAGTGGGTATTTAAAATCTAGCCCTAAAATCCCCTATTTTCGAATTTAACCCAATACCCTTGGCCCAAAACCCATTAGCCCAGTCCCCACACCCATTTTAATACCCGACCAGGACCCTTTAAATCATGACCGTTGATCTCTAAGATCAAAGGCCCACGTTACACCCGCCTCTTTAACTATACCAAACCCCTAACCCTAATCATTCTATACCCCCTTCTGCCCTAGAACTCTCTCGTCTCTCATCTCTCATGAACTCTAGCTGTCGTTCTATCAAACTCTCCCAAATCCGACCCCAAAGCAAAATCCACCACGGATTCCCTTACTTTATTTGCCTCTCCTCACCACTGGCTACTTGTCTATGATCTTATTTAGTTGCTTGCCTAACATGGCAAGCAAATCTTGCCAAAATCGAACCAAATAGGTTCACATCTCTGATTTCTGTAGTTATTTCGTCTATGTTCATCATTGATCTTTGTGAATAACGAGCATGTTCATATCTTTCTGTGATTCTTACTTACCCCAAATTAGGGTTTTCAAATCCTTTCAATCAGACCTAAATAGGTAGGATTTTCTGATTTTGTAACGCTATTATGTTTCTATTCATCCCATCTTGTGTGATTTTTCTTATTTTGTATTTTTCACTGATTTCATATTTTTCCTAAAATTAGGGTTTGAATCTTTTTTCCTTTTCTTACTGATTCTAGTGAACCTTTCCTTTTTGTGTTTGACTACTTTCATTCTTTATGTTTTTCCTGACTTTTACTTTAATACTTGCTTAAATATTCTGAATAATTTTTCTTTTGAATATTCTTTGTGTTTCCTTTAATACTTGCCCGAATGTTCTGAATAATTTTGTGTTTCCCTAATTTTTGTTTGCCTAAACATTATAAACGATTTTACATTCCTTGTATTATGTGTTTCTGCCTTAAATATTCCGAATAATTTTGGGGTGCTTCCTTAATTTATTGAATCCCTTGATTTGTTCCCTAATTACCTATAACTGATTCGGAATATTTTCGTGCATATGATTGACTGGTTTCCATGTTTATGTGCTGATTTCTATCACTATATATACTCTTCCCTCCATTCCCTTTATAGGACCCTTCGACTAATCTTTATGAACTCAATGTAGCTTACTAGACCTAAAGTTATTCTGTTTTTGCATTCTACATTCTAACGTTGGCCGGCTGGAAGCCAAGGCCATTCACTTCTGAAATTTTGCTATATATTGTGGACTTCTATTATTTTGTGCATTTTTTCTCGCTAACTGGTGAGTCACTTAACTTCTGCACTTTTATTCTTACATATCCCTAATTTTTACATGTTAATATTATTGAATCCATGATCCAATATGCACATGAGAGATATTTAGGCATTATCTTACCAGTTTTATATGTCTTAGTCCCTCTAACACTTGTTTGCTCCTAATGTTACATGTTCTGAAGTTATTTAAACCTCTTTAAACTCTATCCAATTAATGTATCACCCTTGAATGCCCATGAACATGTTTATTCCCTTACCCTGAACCCCTTGTAGTGAATGTCTTACATATATGATTCTTACTGCTAGTTGTAATCTGCCTCTCTACTATTATGTCAACATGATCACTCGACCCCCACATCCCTCTAATTTTTGTTTGTAATTTGGAATAACTGTCTCATCATGCTTGAATTGTTGCTTTGAAAATAAACCTTTGATGTAAATTGGGTCACCTTTGTTTCAATATTACCTGCTACTTGACATGATTTTGCTGACTATACGTGTCTTAACTTATGACTGTAAGTTCACCCTTTTTTGCTAATATGATGCCCTCCCCTTTTCCATGATGTTGTTATGGTTTTCATGATAATAACATTAGAATATGTCCAAGCATGCTTTAACTCACTCCGTACCTATGACTTTGCCAAATTTGCAAACATGTTCTTTGCCTACTTTTTAGCATATGACTGCTTCTGTGCTAAGTGTGAAACCTGTTCTCTTTCAAGTTCTATGATGTATTTAGGTGTCTTCTTGTTGACCCAATTTGATAATGTCTGAACCCCCAAACTCTTGTTTATCAGTTTTGGTCCTTTCTTTCCCTGTCACTTAAACTCTTTTGAGTCTCACTCTTAGCCAATGCTGCTAAGTTCTGTCCTTTGGCCTCCCTAGTATGAGCACTGCTCAGGGTTCATTTAAGACTCTCGTGAACTATGGCACACTAGTATTGGGTCCACTGATCCCTCCTCTGAACTATCTCTGTTAACCACCCTACTGTGAGCACTGCCCTGGGTTCTTGAAGCCCTTTGGAACTCTGACACATTATGGCATTGGTTCTATATGCTCCACCTTGTCTTGTACTCCCTGGTTGAATCACTCAACCCTTGGCTGCTCTATATCTATGAATATGTAACTTTGGAACTGTTGTGAACGAAAGCCTGGCCTGGCCAGGTGTATCCTTGGGCCTGCTGTAGGCTCCCTATAGTTATTCTCCTCTGTAATTTGTTATATTCATTCTGGGTCTGTAATAATTATTTTAATAACACTTTGGGGTATTACTGAAATTGGAAAAGGGATTTTTATCTTATACTTGCAACAAATTGGGTAGAAATCCTGCCTATAGGTTCCATAATGTACTACTGTATGTCAACGTGTGTTAGAAATCATTCCTATAGGTATCTTATTATGTTCAGTCCTGCCCTTAGGTTCAATACTTGGTTCAATTGTGTTCTATTTGTTAGAAACCATGCCTATAGGGAATTGTGTGATTCGATGTGCGTGCAAGATTTTGTTTACATGCTGCCCTATTCATAAATTATAGAAATCATGTCTATAGGATCTAAAATCAAATTAATTGTAGAAAGCATGCCTATAGGTATAAATCCATTTAATTATCATCTTGCCCAAGTTTTCAGACACTGCGTTATTGTCATCGCTAGAAAATCTGCCTATAGGATCAAATAAGTGATTCTGAATATGCTTATGTGATTATCATTGTTTATTATCGCGTAAAACACCTAGCTATCATGACTATAGGTTTAATCCATTTATGCTTAAAATCAGTAGGCAAACCATGTAGGTTTTGGAAAGTGTATTAAGGAAATGACTTTTGTGTATAATTATTTTTCCATTAACTCAGTATCACATAGAGATCCTGCCTATAGGATTCTGCAACCTTAATTAATTAAAATATGTCAATGTTCATCAGTTTGGCATGCATTTGTTGTCTAAGTGCGGAGGTTAACTTGAGCCCTTACTTGTTTATATGTGAAAGTCCTAAATTATTTTGTATGTCGCTTAGTATTTTACCTTTTGAGCAACCTAAGTTAAAGTCTAGGACCATCCTAAAATAGAGGTCCAAATACCTCCTAGACCATAAGCATGGGACGGGTAGTGCACGCATAGAGTACGGTTTAGAATTGACTAGTGCGCTTTAGGTAAACAACTTAAAGATAGTAATCGGGTAGCAGGAGATGATAGTCTGTGCCCGCTGAATAATATGAGTAACACCCCATCTTGAGGGAGTTACGAAATATATTTATGTTGCACGGGGTGATCCTTTAGGTTAAAAAACATAGGATCCCCCACCTCTGTTTAAAGTCAATCATTTTTTTACCCAAATTGCTTCCCATCTCTTAGACTAATTTATATAATTCGAGTTCGTTCGGGACCCACCGTTGTGGACCTCGATGAGTGCCTAACACCTTCTCCTCAAGGTAATTTAAGACCTTACCCAATCTTTGGTGACGCAACTGGTTAATCTAGAGTTATTTGCAAATAGGTGCCCTAACACACCTCAATTTGTTAGGTGGCGACTCTATTACCTTTGACATTTTACGCAGGTATAATATGAAGCTTAATCCTCAAAAATGCGCTTTTGGCATGGAATCAGGTAAATTCTTGGGTTTCCTTGCATCAAATAGGGGAATAGATGTAAATCATGATCAAATTAAGGCGATAGAAGAAATACCTGATGTACTTATAAATAAAAAAGAAGTTCAAAGACTAACAGGAAGAATTGCAGCCTTAGGAAGATTTATTTCCAAATCTTTCGAGAAAAGTTTCAAATTCTTTGCAGTTCTCAAAAAGCAAAACCGGTTCGAATGGACTGAAGAATGTCAACATGCTCTTAAAGACCTAAAGGCTTACCTATAAAAACCTTCATTGCTGTCAAAGCCGAAGGAGGGGGAGCGGCTATACGTCTACCTTGCTGTCTCGAAAATTGTTGTAAGTGCAGTATTGGTAAGGGAGAATAAAAGTAACAATCTCCTATTTATTATGTAAGCAAGACATTACTGGATGCTGAAACTAGATATCCGCATCTAGAAAAGTTAGCCTTAGCTCGAATCATGGCATCTAGAAAATTAAGGCCATACTTTCAATGTCATCCAATCACAGTTGTGACCTCGTATCCATTAAGAAACATACTGCATAAACAAGAACTATCAGGAAGATTATCCAAGTGGGCCATAGAATTAAGTGAGCATAAAATAATATATCGGCCTAGGACTGCAATCAAGTCTCAAATCTTAGCTAATTTTGTCATTGATTTTAATAATAACATTGTCCCTGAAGTGGCGAAGGAGTTACAACTCTTCAACGGTGTTAATACGGGTCTATGGACCCTATTTACCGATGGTTCTTCCAATATAAAAAGTGTCGGCTTAGGCATAGTCTTAATATCACCCACGGGCGAAAAGACACGACATGCTATCAAATGTTATCCTACAACTAACAATGAGTCAGAGTACGAAGCTGTTATTGCATGATTAGAACTTTCACGAGAGCTTTCAATCGAGCAAATCGTGATCAAAAGCGATTCCCAACTGGTAGTAAATCAGATGCAGGGGATTTGCATCGCTCGAGAGACTCGGATGCTACAACATTTGGAAAAGGCACGAGAGCTCGTGAGACAATTCAAAACATGGAAGGTAGTACAAATACCTAGAGAGGAAAATGCTGAAGCAGATGCATTAGCTAACCTTGCAGCAGTCACGGAAGTAACAAACAAGGACAATGCAATTTTCGTTCATCTATTCCATTCAGCGATGGACCAGGACATAAATGAGGTAACTTTCAACAATTTAACCTGGGATTGGAGAAATGAAATCCTAAATTTTTTACAGAATGACACCGTACCTGAAGACAAGAAAACAACTCAAGCACTTCGCCATAAAGCTACACGGTACTGCCTCATTCGCAACTCGTTATATCGCAAAATGTTCGGAGGGCCCCTAGCAAAATGCCTCTGACCTAATCAAACGGAGTTTGTGATGAAAGAAGTCCACGAAGGACACTGTGGAAATCACTCAGGGGTGAGATCCTTAGTGAAAACCTTAATCAGAGCTGGATATTATTGGCCTACGATGGAAGACAAGGCCGAGGACTTCGTATCCAAATGTGACAGGTGCCAAAGGTTTGCCAATAACATGCATCGACCAGTGGAATTATTACATCCCATAATATCCCTATGGCCCTTCATGAAATTAGGGATGGACATAGTGGGACCTCTTCCCACATCTAAAGGACATGTATGGTTTTTGCTCGTGTTAACCGACTATTTTACAAAATGGGTAGATGAAGAAGCGTTCAAACAGGTGCGAGAAAAGGAAGTTAAAATTTTCTTATGGCGAAATGTAATGCCACTTTGGGATACCGAAGGAGATCGTGTGTGATAATGGCCCACAATTCATAGGCTCCCAAATCACAGAATTCTTTGAAAGCTGGCAAATTAAATAGATCACTTCAACGCCATAACATCCCATGGCTAACGATCAGGATGAGTCAACAACTAAAGTCATCATCAACAATCTGAAGAAGCGGCTAGATAGAGCCAAAGGAAATTGGCCTAACGAGTTACCAGCGATACTATGGGCATACAAGACAACTTCAAAAACAGCCATGGGAGAAACTCTGTTCGCGCTTGTCTATGGATCAGAAGCCTTAATACTTGTAGAGATTGGCGGACCAAGCTTAAGGCTTACAACAGCCGCAGAGGAAGCAAACGACGACGAAATGAGGACCAATCTGGACCTGCTCGAACCACGGAGAGAAGCAACACTGATACAGATGGCAGCTCAAAAACAAATCATAGAGTGTTATTACAACCTTAAAGCTCATCTCAGGTAATTCAAGATTGGGGACTTCGTCCTCAAAAAAGTCTTTCAATCAACGAAAGAAGCAGGCGCAGGAAAGCTAAATCCAAACTGGGAAGGAACCTACAAAATCTGAGGCATAGCTGGGAAGGGCGCCTACGAGTTGGAAGGTATGGACGTCAGAATCCTACCAACAAGTTGGAATGCCATTCACTTGAAGAAGTACTACTTTTAAGGAAAAGAAGTACCCCCGGTCAGGTATCACACGTTCGATTTTATTTTGAACATTTGAAATCTTACTAACCTTTTTAGATGATAGGCATAAAGATAACCCATCACCAGATGATGATATTAGACCTGCAAAGATGCGAGGAAATAGCTAAGTTCCCGGGCTAGGGTTACACTTTTTGATGGACGTTTTAAAGGGTTAAGCAGTCATCATCTAAAAATTATATACCTTCGAGTCCCGTATGTTCTCCCTTTTCAGGAAAAGGACCACAAGGAAGGAATAGTCAAGTGCTCGAGATTTCATTCTTCAAAGCTCAAACACTTGAGGGACTATACAGTATGGAAGGCAAAAATGAAGCAAAAAAGACTATCAAAAAGTCAAAGCTCGAGCTTGAAGATCCATCTATCTAGCAAGCCAAGTGATACGAGCAAAATTGAAAGATCCAAAGACTCGAACACAAAGCCTAATCCAAAAAACCTTCGAACATATTCAGGTTAAAAGGCAAAATGTTAGCTACAAGGAAGAAATGCATATCTTTGTTCTTATTCAAAATATTGTACTCATTCAAAACTGTTGTAACTAAAAACAGTTACAAAATCTTTGTACTCATATAGAAAACTGTTATCAAATAACACAGTTACAGATGAAAGATCAAAATCCTTGTACTTGTTCAAAAAACTATAAAACAGTTACGGATGTAAGAGCATTTGTCTCGTGCTTATTGAAAACTATTGTCAACAAAAACAGTTACGAGTGAAAACCCCAATTTGAATAAAAACTGTTACGAACGAAAAACAGTTGCCCTCTTGTATTAACTCGAAAGAACTGTTACATATAGAAAACAGTTAGGAAATACAAGTGTATATCAAATCTGTTAAAAGAAAACAGTTGCAACATGAGTTTTAGACGATAATCAAACACATGTAAAATGTTGTGAAAGTCCAAACAAAAAAAACTTTCCTCAGCAACATTCTTAAACCCGTGAAAAATTCCTATCACTCTATTGCATTATTACACCTTTATGAAGTTGAGACGTCTTCTTCATTAAGTGTCGATCAGAAAGGGCCCTCTTTCACAAATTATGCCTAATACAAAAAGGCACACATTTTATATGACACCGTGCCTAGTACGAAAAGGTGCGAGTAATCTAGAACATTCTATATGCAAAACTCAGAGGTAAAACTAAAACCTCGAAAAATAAAGCATGCAAAAGACTTAAAGAGTAGAACAGAAACTCAACGGAAAATAAAAGTCATACTTGCATTAATATATTAAAACGGCTAAGTAAAACTAACTTATACTTAGCCGTATAGATTTTTTTATATACATTGAGGTGCCCCTAAGTTGTCATTTGGGGACTTTAGAGAGATCCAAATTTATCCCCGATGGGATTGGAGGTTAACCACCAATTGAGACAAAGATAAAAAAAGGGGGTGAATCAACATTTTAATCTTCTTGAGGAGGGGGATTGACTTCTTCATCAGCAGAAGGAGTAAGAGCAGCTTGGGACGAAGAGGCTTGGACAACAGGAGTCTCACCTTCAGGTGGGGAAAGATCCAAACCTTGTTGAGCCTTTTCCATGGCTTCCTTGATCTTAACAATTTCAGCATTAAGGTCGAAATCTCCCCGACTCATGTCCGTCAATGTATCGAGGCGAGAGTTCATGTACGCCCAACTAACATCGACAGCTGCCGCCTCTTCGAGACTTTCATAATCTGTCTCCCAAATCTGAAGCTCATCTCTTAACCCATCCTTCTCAACTTCAGCAGCTTCATGGGCAGCCCTCAAAGGAACAATTGACTCCTCCAAAGATTGGGTTTTGTCTAAAGCAATGCGAAGATCCTCCTGAGTCCGGGTAAGTGACTGCACAAGCTCGCGTGAGTATTCCTCCTTCTGCTCAGGCTTTCAAGCTCCTAACTTCTTCCGAAGCACGGGATAATTGCTCAACAAACAAAGACTCAAGAATGCTCTTGTCTTTATTCGCTTGGTTAGAAGAAGCCTTCTCTACTTCCAACTCCACATCCACAACTCTCATCTGCCGCTCCAAGGTATTCTTTTATTCTTCTAAGGCTTCCATGTCGAGCCTCAGGATTTCATATTGCCCCTTCCAATTCCCTGCTTCAGTATGCCACTCATTTAGCTCTTGCTCCATGTTAGAAATCCTCTTCATGAGTTCTGTGCCTATGAGATTGATCTACAAAATCAAAATCAATTAGATACGGTAATTACATGCATAAGAATGAGATACAAAAGAATGAACGTTACCTTCATGGAGGAATGCACAACCTCATTAGCCCAGGTAAGAGAAATGTGACTATCTAGCTTGGTCCTCTCTGTTGATCTAATCAAAGGCTTTAGCCACACTTTGGGTTGGCCGGATTTCTTAAAAAGGCTCCCATCAGCCGAAACCTCAATTAGCACTTGCCTCATCTCCCTGCTGGAAGACCCTAATTCTCTAACAGGAGGCACGGAAGCAGGCTGAGATGAAGGAGCCACGGGCAATGAATTTGTGGAGCTAAAGAAGTATCAGGCACGGAAACTTGAGGAGCTGAGAAAGCCACGGGAAAGGCAGCAACGGGAGCAGAAATGGCCAAAGGAGCAGTGGAAATAACCAGAACGGATGAAGAGATTTCTCTAAAGGAGGGAGCAAAAATAGGTAGAGGCGCCTCATTAATAGAAGGGCCAAAACCGTGGAATAGATGATCCACAGAATCATGAGCAAGAGAAGAAGAAGAATCCTCGGGGGTAGAAGGTCTGAGATCAGGTACGGAAGACACTGCCACGGGTGTAGACTCATCGTCTGAGACCACTCTTCTTCTACGTGACCTGTGCACCAGAATGCCCTCCTCTTCTTTTTCCTCTTCTAAGGTCTTAGACCCACTAGCTTTCCTCTTGGAACAAGAGTAACCAGTAATAATCTCCTGGGCCTGAGCCAAAGACATCTTCGGAATGGATGCAACAGATATTCCCGAGCAGAAAACCCTATCAAAAGGAAAAAGGTTAAACAAACGAAGAAAAAGAAGCTCGAGTGGAAACGAAGTGAAAACAAAAGTTTCACTTACCATGAGTCTTCAATTTCCAACCGTACTTCACGGAGAAGTACTTCCAAGATCTTTCCTTCAATGGAGCAACCGACAACAACTTTTCTACCCAATCACGGATACCGGAGACATTCTCAACAGTACCCATTATTGCTGAAAGAGGAAGAAAATATCTATGGTATTAATAAAACACTTAAAGCAAAGAGAAGAAAAATAACAGATGTGAGCTAAAATGTACTCACGTGCGCGATTCCACTTCTCAGGGAAGGGAAGATTTTCCTCGCCCACTAAACCAGCAGTGGGCACAGCAGCATACTGAAGGNAAGAAAATAGCTACGGTGTTAATAAAACACTTAAAGCAAAGAGAAGAAAAATAACAGATGTGAGCTAAAATGTACTCACGTGCGCGATTCCACTTCTCAGGGAAGGGAAGATTTTCCTCGCCCACTAAACCAGCAGTGGGCACAGCAGCATACTGAAGGTACCAACCTCTATCCTTATCGTCATCAGGGGTTACCAACACTCTTTTGCTCCTAGCATCCAGAGTGAAAATCCCTTGAAGAAATAAGGTAGGAGAATAAAGGTGAATGAGGTGATTGAAGGAAAAAGGAACTGAGGCTAAAAAAGCTAAACATCTAAGACACGCGACAACCCACCACACAAGAGGACCAACTTGTCCTAAGCAAATGTTGAAGAAACGACAAAATTCGATGATGACTGGATCAATAAGAGGTCTAAAACCTAGAGTAAAAGGGTAAGTATAAACAAAAGAATGCCTCGTCTTGTAAGACGTTATTCTTTGATTACTATTCGGAATAACAAATGGAAAATCAGACTCCCAAGAACATTCCCTGCGAACAAGGGGAATCAAACCTTCGGTAATAAGAGTGGGATACCTATCAACACTATCAAGGGATAACGACTGGTCTACAATAACCTGACTATCCCTAGTGAAGGTAAACTCAGCAGGAATGATTTCATCAACTCGTGGTTCGCGTAGGGGTTCGTGATGTTCTCTACCCCTGGACAAAGATCTAGAAACCCTAGCTCTTGGGGAGACTAAAGACCTAGCATAAGGAGGGGAAATAATCTGAGAAGAAGAAGAGCCTCTCAAAGGAGTAGAGCCTAAACTCCTCAGTCTACCACCCCTCCGACTCCGAGTCGGAGCGGAAGAGGGGGTCAACTCATCAACGTTTATGACTCCCTTAGATTGGTTTGAAGAAGACATATCTACAAAGGCAAAGAAAAAAGTTCTTTACAAATAAAGTTCGAAAGTTAGAAGCTTTTTGTGAAAAAAAAGGAAAATGGGGTATTTATACTCGAAGACAACCGTCAAAAAAAGAAAAAAAAAGCAATGATGTGAAAACCATAATTGAAGATGTCACTTCGTGACTGATACAGCCGCAAGAAAGCCCTAAAAGGCGTTGAATAATTGCAGAACCAACCCAAGAATGCCATGTGGCATAAGCATTAAATAGAAGTGATAAGCAACTCTTATGTGCAAGAAAAGCAATGATTCGAGTAAAANAGGCACGGCAAATCACATCCATGGGTTAATTAGCTACGAAAGTCTCAACCTGATTGAGAAGATGAAGAGACACGGTCAAAAGTGTATTTGGACAGAATAAAGGGCAGATTCAGAGATCTTCAAATTAGAGATCCATACGTTACACAACATTCACTCAACATTTACGGTGGATTCATTATAATGTTACATTAGAGTCATTATTAGTCATTAATGCTCAATCACCAAAAAAGGTAGATGTTATGTTAGGAAATTCCCTATATAAAGGAGAAAAATATAACCTGTAAAAGGGGAGAAAAAACATTCGAACTATTATTGCAATATATTTACTTTTTGTGCATCTTACTGCTTTCCATTTACAAGTTTTCCTACAATTATAATGTTATTCTTTGGTTATCAAAAACCCGTGTTCTTCTAAATAGCTTTGGGCAAAGAATCCAATTATTTGGTTAAACAATATGGCTGTTGGAATATCTTCAAAGAGGACAGTACCGTCAAGAATTTTCACAGCGACCATGAATGACCACATAGCTTTTCACCATCCAAAAAGAATGACTTTCATCCCAGACATGTTTGCACAACCAGGAAACGCTATGGATTGGGTACATTTCTTTAGCAATTTGACTGACGACAAGGTCCATTAGATATTCGAGTGGTTCCCTACTAGCTAGTCATCAGGTCAAGAGATGTTCCTCACTTAGTGCTGATGGGGTTGAAGGGTATCTATTCTTAGGCAGGCTCGGAGGAAACTAGTCATACCACGAGTTTCTAAGATGGTTCACTACAAAGCAGACTTTCAGGGTGATGTCATTCCATTCAAGTGTGAGGCACAACACATGTGGTATCTAAAGATCATTGTGGAAAAGGATACCATCAAGCCATATCGGTATCATGTCGGTCATGTGTATTTCTACCCATCATGGTTGGATGATGACATAGAAGGAGAAGTCAAGACAAGGATTGATCTGGGAAACAGGGTCATAGACGACGCTGTCGAAGAAAAAGTAAAATACAGTAGGTTAAACAAAAGGATCTTTGAGTCTGAGGCTAGACACTTAGAACATCACAAAGTGGACATGCAAGAAATCAATGAATGAAGACAAATCGCTACGAAACCAATAAAGAGGTTGGAGTATTTAGAGCAGGCTCTGATGGAACTTGAAGGGAAGATGAGAAAAGGATCATGGATTGTCAGAATGCAGAGGGCGATGAAGGAGGACATCTAGCAAGGGTGTATCTGCTGCTAGACATGCGCGACCTGGGAATCTGATCGATGGGGCTAAGAAGGCCAAGCTTGGAGAAGGCCCCTCTGGGACCAAGTAGATTAGAATCGATGTTTGCTTGTTTTTCTATAGTTGTTTTAGGATTTGATTGTAATAAGGAAAATGCTAATAGTAAACTCCTTTCAATTATTGTTGTTTTAATAGAGATTTGGTCTATTTATCATATTGATGAAATGATACAATTATCGCCATTAAGTTTCTCCAAATCTATATGTCGCTAGGCCTACCTCGGGCACAATGAGATCCCCAAATTAGGAAGCTAATTTGTAATTCTTCAATACATGTTTAAATATTGCAAATATGCTTTCAAACTCCCTACTGATTTGTTACCTTTTTTTTGCTTTTCTTTGTTTTGATTATTCCCATGCCCTAAGGTTGGTTCGTGCATACTGGCATCATCAGCATATCATACCAGATCCAAAGGTCCTCCACCTCCTCCCCCAAGTGATCCTAAAAGTAAGGGAAAATCTAAGATGGACGACATGAGTGGTATCAGGAAAGACAATGCTACACATGCAAAAAATGTTGAGACTTCCGATGGTCAGAGTACTCCGCGGAAAAATGATTTAGTTCTACGGTTGGAGCAGAAAATACTAGAGCTACAAGGGGAACTTCAGCAGGTCCTCAATTTGGTAAACCTCTCCATCACCTTAAATGTCCCATATATCAACTAACAGAACGGCGAAAACCCAATGCCTCCTCAAAACACACCAAAACAGCATCCGCAAAATTCTCCCGCACCTCATCAATACGCCACACCTCCCCAAAATCCTAATCCTCCACCGGTACTAACTCTTCCTCAGCACCAACATCATCCGACCCAATACCCACAAACTACCACCTACCATACTCCTCAAAACATACCACAACCTACCCTAGATCCACAGAACTCAACCAATGATTACCACTGCACCCAAATCCCCGGTAATCATCAAAACAACCCCAAATACGTAGAAACTCTACCTCACCCTGCACAACAAACCCCATACACACCAGAATCTGCCGAGAAAGACCTTCTCATCAAGAATATGGCAGGGGAACTTAAGAAGCTCACAAGTCGAGTTCAAGGCGTCGAAGGGGGTAAAGGCATTGAGGGTTTGAACTATGAAAATCTGTGTATTCATCCGGACGTAAAACTGCCAGAGGTTTACAAACCTCCCAAGTTCGAGATGTTTGACGAAACAGGTAACCCAAAGGTGAATCTGAGGACATATTGTGACAAGCACGTAGGAGTTGGAAAAGATGAAAGAATCCGCATGAAGTTATTCATGAGGAGCCTCATTGGAGATGCTCTATCTTGGTATATCAGTCAAATCCAAAGAAGTGGGTAAACTAGGTAAGCATAGTGTCGTATTTCATGGATCGATTCAGATTCAATACGAAGAATGCACCAGATGTCTTCTATGTCCAGAATCTTAAGAAGAAGCCGATAGAGACTTTTCACGAGTACGCTACTCGGTGGAGATCGGAAGCTGCAAAAGTAAGGCCGGCATTGGAAGAAGATCAGGTGAACAAATTATTTGTCCGGGCCCAGGATCCATGGTACTACGAGAGGTTAATGGTTATTGAAAATCACATATTCTCCGTCATCATTGAATTGGGGGAAATAATTGAAGAAAGAATTAAAAGCGGGATGGTAACCAATTTTGAGGCATTACAAGCTATCAACAAGGCCTTGCAGTCAGGAGGCGTATCTAAGAAGAAGGAAGTAAGGGCCATGATGGTGGCCCAAGGTCCGAAATCTCCTCTTTCATACCAAAAAACTCCACCCATATATCAACCTTCACCTCCCAGATATCCGCAACTCTCCACCGCCTACCATACTTATAACACCCCAACCAACATATTACCGCCAGCCAGCCAAAACTATCAGAAACCCAGATCAAACTTCGATCGCAGGCCGCCTAGACAATACACCCTTATTGTTGAACCAATCGATCAGTTATATGAGAGGCTAAAAGCTACTGGTTATGTCACTCCTATTCCCGCTATTGCCATGGAAAACTCCTCTCAATAGGTCAATCCGAATAAAACATGTACCTACCACTCCGGCATGAAGGGTCATACCATTGATGAATGTCGCACTCTGAAAGACAAGATCCGGATGCTAATTAACACCAAGGTTATACAAGAAAAGGAGGATGCACCTGACGTCCGCAATAATCCCCTCCCGGATCACAGGAGCGAAGGGGTGAATGTGATCGAGACTGATGAAGAATGGGACCCGGAAGGGTTAATTGGCCTCATTCGAGAAGGGGATGACCCTAAGAAACCTGCGGTCACTCTCACTCCTATTGTGGTACAGATACAGTCTCCAATCGAAGTTGAGGTAGCCGCACCAACATTGTTCGAGATGGAAGTAACAACACCTGCAGCTGCGCCCGCTCCGTTTGAAGTAGAAGTGACCACACCCTTCACTGTGACGGTAGCACCCGCACCATCCTTTAATTCCAAAGTTGTACCATGGGACTATGTTGCAGAAGCCAGAATGAAAGGAAAAGCAAAAGTGGAAGAAACTGGTGCAGCACAAGGGATGACCCGGATTGGTAGAGTTTATACACCTGAGCATCTAGGGGGAACAAGTAAAGAAGCCGCTTCCAAACAACCTATCATTGAAACCCACCCGGATGATCTTTGGAGAAAGGTGCAAGCGAGGGAATACTCTGTAGTGGATCATTTGAACAAAAACCTACTCAGATATCCATTCTATCATTATGGCAGAATTCTGAAGCACACAGGAATGCCTTGATGAAGGTATTGAACGAAGCTTACGTGCCCAACAATATTACCAGTGGGGAAATGGCTAACATGGTAGGACAAGTACTGGAGAGCCATAAGATCACTTCCATGAAGGTGAATTGCTGCCAGAAGTATTGAGCCACAACAGGCGCTGCATATCACGGTACAATGTGAAGATAAATTCATTGCGGGTTTTGATAGATGGAGGTTCCAGTCTCAACATCTGTCCATTGATGACTTTGAAGAGATTGGGCAAAGGATTGCGTGAAATACGGGCAGGAACTAAGAACATAAAAGAATTTTACGGGTCTCAAAGGGCCGCGATCGGGGAAACCAACCTTTGCTTACAAATGGGCCCGACTTGGTTTGATGTCGAATTCCAAGTACTCAACATATCCGCCTCATACAACTTATTGCTGGGACGACCCTGGATACACGCCGCTAGGGCTGTGGCTTCCACTTTGCACCAGGATGTAAAGTTTGAGCGCGTCAATGCAATTGAAAAGGATAAGTGGTGGAACAGCAAAATAGAGAGCATACTGGCATGGGCAGGGTATGAACCCGGTTAAGGGCTCGAGAAGAATCTCCAAGGTATTGCCAAACCAATATAGCTAAAATGTCACGACATGACCTTTGGATTGGGATATCAGTACACCTGTCATGAATATCAGAATTAGTCGCCATTATGGCACGGGCCTTACTACCCCCTTGAACAACGAATATCGCATCTAAGCCAATCCTTCCATCAAGCTAATATGATGTGGGGATCCGATAAGGACGAAGTGCTCACTGGGTTGAGGAATTTATTTCTAGAAGAGGAAGACATGGATTGCAGTGTAATAGTTGAGGAGGAGGAGGAGGAGGAGGAGGAAGGCCTCGTCATCCAGACGGCGGAGAAGGGAGCCTTCCTCAGAAATTGGAAAGCCACACCATCAATGGCCTGCCGAGTCCCGGGGTAGCCTGGCTGCTAGTGTCATTTATTTTGAAAACAACTCCTTTTAAGCATTTTGTTTTAAAACATTTTCAGTATTTCATTTTGGAAAACATTGTTTGAATCATTAAAATCGCTTTTGTTTAACATTTTAACATTTATCAATGGCTTAATATTTTATTATTTATTATTATTTTCTATATCTTTCTCTCTACTGCATTACTATTTCTTACCTTGATGATCCAAATACTGTGACATGTAATGAGACAACTAGGGGTGGGCATCGTTCAGTTCGGTTTTGAATATTATCGATTTTGCCTATTGGCTATCGGTTTACAAATATCATAACCCGATAACCAAACCGATAAGATATTGGTTAATGGTTATCGATTAATCAGTTATCGATCATTATCGGTTCGGTTATCGATTTACCCGATAAGATAAAACAACTAAAACAATTTTGCAATATATAAAACTGTCGAGTTCTCAATTACTTTGAGCCAGAAGTCAAGAAATATATCAGATTTTTGTTGTCTTTGACAACTTTATGATGCATAAATATAGAATTACAAAGGTGGAATGTAATATGATTGTATTGATAATAAAACATGGAATATGATTCATATGTTTAACTAGAAGTGAAAAAATTCTGAAAAAGTGGGATAAAATAGTAAGACGACGTTACACAATCAAGTCTTTAAGCTACTGGTTATGTTACGATAATCTATATGAATATTTATCAGAAATTATGAATTGATAATATCAGAAACTGGCTAACCCATGTATCAAATAAACAGAAGTTTACTGCTTAGGATTCTTAATATTCCAAAAATAGAAACACTTGTTAAAATTAAGTGCTTTATAATTTTAGATTTGTCCAAAAAGAGAGAAACACCTGTCTAACCTGAGGGCGTGATGCGACTGACGAGTGACGCCGACCTGAGTCTTGATGGGCTGACTAGTGACTGGTGACTGGTGACTGGTGAGGGCGTGAGCCGTGGTGAGGCGGGGAACTACTGAGGTTGGGCCGTATGGGTGCGCCGGAAAATTGAGAAACTGATAAAGAGAAACCGACTTACTGAGAATTGAGAAAGAATAGGGAAAATGAATTATGAAACCCTAGTATAGTATGTATATAGTTAAGGATAAATTAGTAAATTAGTTAATTCTTATTGGGTTATCAGTTTTTACCCAATAACAGAATTGCAAATCGAGCCCGAACTGATAACCGAATAAAATTTTTGTTTTTACCGTTACCGAACCGTTAACCCAATAACCCTATAAATAATTAATGGTTCGGGTTATCAGTTTTACCCGATATATGCCCACCCCTAGAGACAATGCAACATAAGGATAGTGACTCGGAAGAAATAGAAGACGAAGATGTAATACATGAGAAAATTGTCAGAGAAGTCAAGAATTTTGAGAATAAGCTTAAGTTCAGCCTGGATGAAACTGAGATAGTCAACTTGGGAGATTCTGAAATAGTCAAAGAAACTCGCATAAACATTCATTTGTCATCATCAGAGAAGGAAGAGTACACTCATCTCCTGAAAGAGTATGAAGACGTTTTCGCATGGTCGTACGATGATATGACCAGATTGAGCACATCCATAGTGGCTCATAAGTTACCCACCAATCCGATGTGTCCACCAGTAAAGCAGAAGCTCAGGAAGTTCAAGCCAGATGTGAGTCTAAAAATCAAAGAAGAAGTCACCAAGCAAATCAAAGTTAAGGTCCTCAGGGTAGTTGAATACCCAACTTGGTTGTCCAACATTGTGCCGGTTCTGAAGAAAGACGGTAAAGTCAGGGTGTGTATCGATTATCGGGATTTAAACAGAGCAAGTCCAAAAGATGATTTCCCACTACCAAATATACACATACTGATCGACAATTGCGCAAGCATGAACTCCAATCCTTTGTAGATTATTTCGCGGGTTATCATCTATATCTGGATGGATGAAGAAGATGCCGAGAAAACAAATTTCATCACACCATGGGGAGTGTACTGTTACAAAATGATGTCGTTTGGTCTAAAGAATGTTGGGGCCGCTTACATGAGAGCCATGACAACTATTTTCCATGACATGATACACAAAGAGATAGATGTATATGTGGACGACATCATCAGCAAATCCAAAAAGGCTGAAGATTACATAACAGATTTAAGAAAGTTCTTTGACCAGATGCAGAGGTACAATTTGAAACTGAATCCCGCAAAATGTGCCTTTGGAGTTCCTGCCGAAAAATTGTTAGGATTCATCGTCAGCCGCCGAGGAATTGAGCTATACCTATCAAAGGTCAGGGCTACCTAGGATTTACCACCGCCAAAGAACAAGAAAGACGTAATGAGTTTCTTGGGATGCCTCAACTACATCGGCCGTTTCATAGCACAATCGACTATGATATGTGAGCCGATTTTCAAAATGTTGAAGAAGGATGCCGCCACCAGTTGGACTAAATACCGTCAGAAGGCTTTTGAAAAAATCAAAGAATACTTATCCACACCACTAGTCCTAGTCCCTCCAGAGCCTGGTAGACCACTGCTACTCGACCTCTCCGCACTAGATGGGCTTTCAGTTGTGTCTTGGGACAATATGACGAGACGGGAAGGAAAGAACATGCCATATATATTATCTGAGTAAGAAGTTCACACCCTACGAAGCACGATATTCTCTTCTGGAATGCACTTGCTGTGCTTTGACATGGATAGCCCAGAAATTAAGGCACTACTTCTGTGTTTATACCACCTATCTCATATCAAGGATGGATCCTTTGAAATACATCTTCCAGAAGCCTATGCCTATGGGGAAACTGGAAAAATGGCAGATATTGTTGCGTGAATTTGATATCATCTATGTAACTCAGAAGGCAGTTAAGAGATAAGCATTAGCAGATCATCTTGCAAAAAATCTCGTAGGAGAAGAATACAAACCATTAAAAACGTCTTTTCCTGATGAAGAAGTGTCATTTGTAAGAGAGGATATTGCTGAAGCCTACGACAGATGGAGAATGTTCTTCGACGGAGCTGCAAATTTCAAAGGAATAGGTATCAGAGCCGTTTTGGTCTCAAAACCAGTCTACATTACCCGGTGTCCGCCAAACTGAGATTCCCATGCACCAATAATATGGTGGAGTATGAAGCTTGCATATTAGGGATCAATTTGGCTGTTGACATGAATATCCAAGAAATACTGGTGATCGGTGATCCGGACCTACTGGTACACTAGGTACAAAAATAATGGGCTACAAAGAATACCAAGATATTACCATATCTAAATCATGTACAAGAGATGATGAAAAGGTTCACGAAGATAGAGTTCATGCATGTCCCGAGAATCCAGAATGAGTTCGCAGATGCATTGGCCACTTTGTCCTCCATGATACAACATCCAGACAAGAGTTTTATCGATCCCATTTTGGTAAGGATCCACAATTAGCCATCTTACTGTGCTCACGTTGAATAAGAAACATATGGAAATCCATGGTTTCACGATATCAAGGAATATTTGGTGAAAGGAGAATATCCAAATCATGAAAATCATACTCAGAAACGCATGCTCCAGAGATAGTCCAACCATTTCTTCCAGAGTGGAGGAATTCTGTATAGAAGGACTCCAGATCTAGGGCTATTACGGCGTGTTGACACCAAGGAAGCTTTCAAACTGCTTGAAGAGATACATGCTGGAACTTGCGGACCGCATATGAATGGTTTCGTTTTGGCCAAGAAGATACTCAGAGCAGGATTTTCTGGATGACTATGGAAACAGACTGCATCAGGTATGTCCAGAAATGTCATCAATGCCAAATACATGCAAATATGATACATGTGCCTCTAAATGAACTTAATGCAACAAGTGCACCTTGTCCTTTTGCCGCCTGGGGAATGGATGTCATTGGACCAATCGAGCCTGCCGCTTCAGACAGGCATAGGTTCATTCTAGTGGCCATAGACTACTTCACAAAATGGGTTGAAGCTGCATTTTACAAAGCTGTAACCAAGAACGCAGATTTCATCAGAGACCGTATTGTTTGCCGATTTAGGGTTCCAGAATCCATAATCACCGACAATGCTGCCAATCTCAATAGTGACCTAATGAAAGCTATGTGCGAGACCTTCAAAATCAATCATAAAAACTCCACAGCATACCAACCCCAAATGAATGGAGCCGTGGAGGCCGCCAACAAGAACATTAAGAAGATAATAATGAATATGGTAGAGAATCACAAGAACTGGCATGAGAAGTTACCATTTTCCTTATTGGGATACCATAACACAGTCCGCACATCAACCGGGGCAACTCCTTACCTATTGGTCTACGGTACTGAAGCCGTCATCCCCGCCGAGGTAGAAATTCCTTCCTTGAGAATTATACAAGAAGTTGAACTCACTGATGCAGAGTGGATAAAGAGCCGCTATGAACAATTAACTCTCATTGATGGGAAAAGAATGAATACAGTATGTCATGGTCAACTTTATCAGAACAAAATGTCCAGAACTTTCAACAAAAGGGTCAAACCCAGACAGTTCGCACCAGGGCAGCTGGTGCTGAAACAAATCTTTCCACATCAGGATGAATCCAAAAATTCTCGCCTAACTGTCAAGGAACCTAGATGGTTCACATAGTACTAACAGGAGGAGCACTCATACTCGCAGAAATGGATGGAGAGATTCGGCCAAAGCCTATCAACTTAGACACAGTCAAAATATATTATGTTTAAATTGCTTACATTTCTTCATATGATGTAATTGAACTACGCTTGACCTGATTCCAGTTTAAGAGGGGATACGTAGAGAGCCCTGTGGGTTCGGTCACAATTCAATAAAATTTTTATTTTCCCCACAATCAGAAACTAAGGCAGAATTTTGAGGAGGACCCTCAAAATTCCGGATCAAGTTCAGCCAATGACACCGTATACGGAATATCCAAAAATCCGTCTGAATAACTGGGGCAGAATTTTGAGGGCTCCTCAAAATTCTATGGCAAGAAGGTCGCAATGTCTCTGATAGTGTCACAGTTATTGGTTCATCTAATTGCGTACTACTATGTTTTAAATAACCATGTACGCATATTTTTCGAAAACTTTATTTTCAGCCAAACGCTACCTCGATTATCTCGAGTGGAATTTCAATGCAAGGCACAAGCAAAGCAAGCAGGCGAAGACACAAACCATCCTTCCCCGCAAAACTCACGATTTTTCTTTGGATGCAGGAACAAGGAATATTCACAAATACACACACACATCAGAATCACTATCTTCGTAACAACAAAGCTACCAAACTTAAACATATCTCTAGCTACGAAATACTCTGATATCACTTATTATCTATTCATTGCATGAGACTAAACATTGTCTCCGATCTTGCATGAGGCTAAGCCCTGCCTTATTAATTGCATAAGGCTAAGATCTGCCTTCCCATTTCATGAGACTAAGCCCAGTCTCCATTCTTGCATGAGGCTAAGCTCTGCCTCCTCAGTTGCATAAGGCTAAGATCTGCCTTCCCATTGCATGAGACTAAGCCAGTCTCCATTCTTGCATGAGGCTAAGCTCTGCCTCCTCAGTTGCATAAGGCTAAGCTCTGCCTTCCCATTTCATAAGACTAAGCCTAGTCTCCATTCTTGCATGAGTCTAAGCTCTGCCTCCTCAGTTGCATAAGGCTAAGATCTGCCTTCCCATTGCATGAGACTAAGCATTGTCTCTCCTTGCATAACCACAAATGATGTGCTGTTCAAAACCTTGCATTATTTTATTCTCTCGAGGCTAAGCTCTGCCCCCCGATTCTACAAAATACTAAGCTCTATCTTGTTTCATCTCAAGCCTCCTGTCTTTTCATCTCATGGGCTGATACATAGACAAATTTTTTGAAGGCGTCATAGTCCGAAGGCATCATCTTCATAGCTGGAAGACACCATGCCATGGCCTGAGGATATCTCAGTAGTGCACATCATTATTCAAAGGAATCATGGTTCAAAGGCATAATCTTCATAGCCCGAGAATATCATTTCATCGTCTACAAATCCCCTATCTCACAATTCATGGCCCGGGACGTCATGGTCTAAATACATCATCCTCACCGTCCAAAGACGATCTCCATGGTCCAGAGGGGATTTGCATCATGTTTAAATTTTATGCAATAATCTATATGTATTTGCGTACATTGTATTTGAAGTTTTTAGGTGATCCAAGAAGTAACCGTTCTCCTAACGGGAGCAATCTTCGCTCCAGTTTCCATTCAACGTTCATATCCTTCAATTATTTCAAACGTAACCGATCACTGTTTGTTACCCATTACCATCCGATAACCAGTAAAATATCCACAACTGTTCTCAAATACATCCATTCCCAATACCGATATTGTCCTATCCAGAATATCTTGTCCGTTCCTACAATAACTCCATCGGTTTGTTCCACCGTAAGGTCCAGAACTACACATAGCCTGATTCCTGTAAAACTAGGGATATGTAGGCAACTCATAAACTAGGGTCCAACCTATATTTTTTCAAATCACCCCATTCGGTCAAAATTGATCATCATTTCTTTACCCGACAACTCTTTCATCCTTCGCGGGTAAAGAGGGGCAGCTGTTGATACCTAATTTCCCCCTCATATATATATATATATATATATATATATATATATATATATATACTTTCAAAATATTGCATATGCCTCATCATTTAATTTACAAGCATACACAAGTATTTTTCATAATTTTTCATGATTTTTAAAGACTTTAATCAATTTATTTCTGTATTTTATTATATAAATATCCAATAATTACCTTAAGAATTATTGTTATGATGATTTAATTGTCTAAACTTATCATTTATACCAATATGAGGTTTTGGATATTTTCAATGCATTTATCATAATTACATTTGCAATTTTTAGAGCTAAATTGCACATTTTGCAATAGTAAATCATATGCATATATAATTACATTATTTATACAGAAAATGACTTTTTATATTTTTATAATGTTAAGTAATCATTTTAAATCAATTTCATACACAAGTGATATTTTTTTACATATTAATTATTTTTATAAATTATTTATTTATAAATAGTGGGTATTTAAAATCTAGCCATAAAATCCCCTATTTTCGGATTTAGCCCAACACCCTTACACCAGCCCAATACTCTTGGCCCAAAACCCATTAGCCCAGTCCCCATACCCATTTTAATACTTAACCCAGGACCCTTTAAATCATGACCGTTGATCTCTAAGATCAGCGGTCCACGTTACACCCGCCTCTTTAATTATACCAAACCCCTAACCCTAATCCTTCATACCCCCACCACCCTAGAAATCTCTCGTCTCTCATATCTCATGAACCCTAGCCTCCGTTCTATCAAACCCTCCCAAATCTGACCCCACAGCGGAATCCACCATGGATTCCATTACCTTATTTGCCTCTCTTCACTACTGGCCACTTGTCTATGATCTTATTTAAGCCTAGCATGGCAAACAAATCTTGTCAAAATAGAACAAAATCGGTTCACACCTTTGATTTCTGTGGTTATTCCGTCTATGTTCATCATTGATTCTTTGGGAGTAACGAGCATGTTCATATCTTTTTGTGATTCTTATTTACCCCAAATAAAGGTTTTCAAACATTTTCAATCGGACCTAAATAGGTTCGATTTTCTAAATTTTTAACGCTATTTTATTTCTATTCATCCCATCTCGTGTGATTTTTTACCTTATTTTGTATTTCCACTGATTTCATACTTTCCCTAAAACTAGGGTTTGAATCATTTTTCCTTTTCTTACTGATTCTAGTGAGCCTTTCCTTTCTGTGTTTGACTACTTTTATTCTTTATGTTTTTCCTGACTTTTACTTTAATACTTGCTTAAATATTCTGAATAATTTTTCTTTTGAATATTCTTTAATACTTGCCCGCATATTCTGAATAATTTTGTGTTTCCCTAATTTTTGTCTTCCTAAACATTATAAACGGTTTTACATTCCTTGTATTATTTGTTTCTGCCTTAAATATTCCGAATAATTTGGGGTGCTTCCTTAATTTGTTGAATCCCTTGATTTGTGCCCTAATTACCTATAACTGATTCTGGAATATTTTCTTGCATATGACTGACTGGTTTCCATGTGTATGTGCCGATTTCTATCACTATATATACTCTTCCCCCTATTCCCTTTAGAGGACCCTTCGACTATTCTTTCTAAACTCACTATAGCTTACTAGACCTAAAGTTATTCTGTTTTTGCATTCTACATTCTAACTTTGGCCGGTTGGAAGCCAAGGGCATTCAGTTCTGAAATTTTGCTATATACTGCGGACTTCCATTATTTTGTGTGTTTTTTCTCACTAACTGGTGTGTCACTTAACTTTTGCCCTTTCATTCTTACATATCCCTGATTTGTACATGTTAATATTACTGAATCCATGATCTGATATGCATATGAGAGATGTTTAGGCATTATTTTACCAGTTTTGTATATCTTAGTCCCTCTAACACTTATTTGCTACTAATGTTACCTGTTCTGAAGTTATGTAAACCTCGTTAAATTCTATCCAGTTAGTGTATCACCCTTGAATGCCTATGAACAGGTTTATTCCCTTACCCTGAACCCTTTGTAATGAATGTCTTACAGCTATGATTCTTACTGCTAGTTATAATCTGCCTCTCTGCTATTATGTCAACATGATCACTCGACCCCCACACTCCTCTGATGTCTGTTTGTAATTTGGAATGACTGTCTCATCATGCTTAAATTGATGCTTTGAAAATAAACCTTTGATGTAAATTGGGTCACCTTTGTTTCAATATTACCTGCTACTTCACATGATTTTGCTGAGTATATGTGTCTTAACTTATGACTGTAAGTTCACCCTTTTTTGCTAATATTATGCCCTCGTCTTTTCCATGATGTTGTTATGATTTTCTTGATAATAACATTAGAATATCAAGCATTGTTTAACTCACTCTGTACCTATGACTTTGCCAAACTTGCAAACATGTTCTTTGCCTACTTTTTAGCATGTGACTGCTACTGTGCTAAGTGTGAAACCTGTTCTCTTTCAAGTTCTATGATGTACTGAAGTGTGTGCTTGTTGACCCAATTTGATCATGTCTGAACCCTCAAACTCTTGATCAATTTTGGTCCTTTCTTTCCCTGTCACTTAAACTCTTTTGAGTCTCACTCTTAGCCAATGCTGCCTAAATTCTGTCCTTTGGCCTCCCTAATGTGAGCACTGCTTAGGGTTTATTTGAGACCCTCGTGAACTCTGACACACTATGATTGGGTCCACTGACCTCCTCTGAACTATCTCTGTTAACCACCCTTGTGTGAGCACTGCCCTAGGTTCTTGAAGCCCTTTGGAACTTCGACACACTAGGTCCTTGGTTCTATATGCTCCACCTTGTCTTGTACTCCCTGGGTGAATCACTCAACCCTTGGCTGCTCTATATCTATGAATATGTAAATTTGGAACTATTGTGAACGAAAGCCTGCCTGGTGTATCCTTGGGCCTGCTGTAGGATCCCTATAGTTATTCTCCTCTGTAATTTGTTATATTCATTCTGGGTCTGTAATAATTATTGTAATAACATTTTGGGGTATTACTGAAATTGGAAAAGGGATTTTTATCTTATACTTGCGACAGATTGGGTAGAAATCCTGCCTATAGGTTCCATAATGTACTACTGTATGTCAACGTGTGTTAGAAATCATTCCTATAAGTATCTTATTATGTTCAGTCCTGCCCTTAGGTTCAATACTTGGTTCAATTGTGTTCTATTTGTTAGAAACCATGCTTATAGGGAATTGTGTGATTCAATGTGCGTGCAAGATTTTGTTTACATGCTACCCTATTCACAAATTATAGAAATCATGTCTATAGGATCTAAAATCAAATTAATTGTAGAAAGCATGCCTATAGGTATGAATCCATTTAATTATCATCTTGCCCAAGTTTTCAGACACTGCGTTATCATTACTAGAAAACCTGCCTATATGATCAAATAAGTGATTCTGAATATGCTTATGTGATTACCACTGTTTATTATCGCGTAAAACACCTAGACATCATGCCTATAGGTTTAATCCCTTTATGCTTAAAATCAGTAGGCAAACCATGTAGGTTTTGGAAAGTGTATTAAGGAAATGACTTTTGTGTATATCTATCTGCCCATTAACTCATTATCACATAGAGATCCTGCCTATAGGATTCTACAACCTTAATTAATTAAAATCTATCAATGTTAATCAGTTTAGCGTGCATTTGTTGTCTAAGTGCGGAGGTTAACTTGAGCCCTTACTTGTTTATATGTGAAAGTTCTAAAATTTTGTATGTCGCTTAGTATTTTCCCTTTTGAGCAACCTAATTTAAAGTCTAGGACCACCCTAAAATAGAGGTCCAAATACCTCCTGGATCATAGGCATGTGACAGGTAGTGCACGCATAGAGTATGATTTAGAATTGACTAGTGCGCTTTAGGTAAATAACTTAAAGATAGTAATCGGGTAGCAGGAGATGATAGTCTGTGCCTGCTGAATAATTTGAGTAACACCCATCTTGAGAGAGTTACGAAATATTATTTATGTTGCACGGGGTGATCCTTTAGGTTAAAAAACTTTGGATGCCCCACCTCTGTTTAAAGTCAATCATTTATTTGCCCAAATTGCTTCCCATATCTTAGACTAATTCATATAATTCGAGTTCGTCCGGGACCCACCGTTGTGGACCTCGAGGAGTGCCTAACACCTTCCCCTCAAGGTAATTTGATCCCTTACCCGATCTTTGGTGATGCAACTGGTTAATCCAGAGTTATCTGCAAACAGGTGCCCTAACGCACCTCAATCCGTTAGGTGAAGACTCTCTCTTTTAGTACCCTTCCTTAAAAGAGTTGTCACGTGTTGAAACCCGATTTTTTGATAAAAAGGGGCATGGCACCCAGTACTAGGGTTAGCTTGATTAGGAGTAGGTACACTTTTCCCCTCGGCCAAAGCTTTCAGACGAATATATTAGACTCTATCTTGAGGGTGTATCAATATGTGTCTAGCCAAAGTTCCCGTCCCTCCCGCGATCCAAAATATTTAAAAGCTAACTCCTTGCCACAAGTTTTACACTTAGCCTTATTTTCTGTAATTAGTTGAGTAAAAGATGTCCAAACAAGAGATGTTTTCGTCCGTTTGGTAGGTTGTCTAGAAAAAGTAGGGGTAGTAACAGGAGTATTGTTGGTTGATTTCCCAATGCACACGCAAGTGTACGTGGTCGACAAGTAGTATAGGAATTGA
>ML304853.1:0-26875 GCA_005239505.1 Nicotiana paniculata | reverse complement strand
ATCGCCCCTCGGGCAGAACATCACTCAGCATACCTCACAGCCACTCAGTATCAGCCCCTCGGGTAACCTCACTGTCACTCATGTCTCCCAATCACTCGGCACTCGGCACTCGCACTCAGTAGGTATGTGCGCTCACTGGGGGTATGTACAGACTTTGGAGGGGATCCTTCAGCCCAAGCGCTAATATCAAGCCACGTCGTGGCGTATCATATCATCACAATCAGGGCCTCGGCCTTACTCAGTCAGAAACTCTCAAAAGCCCCTTGGGCGTATCAGTAAAACGGGGTACTCGACCCAAAAGCATCATTTTATATCTCAAACAGTGTAAATAAGGCTGAGTTTCGAAATAAGTTAAACATAACATGACTGAGTGTAAATCATAAATCAATAGTGAGGAAATAACAGTAAAAAAGCCCCTCAAGGGGTCTAAACAAGTCGGCACGAGGCCCCAAACATGGCTTATAGCTCAAATATATCAATAGTTTTAGAACATAATTTAACATATGATTTAGAGTAAAAATACGCAACTCAATAGTTGTCGCGAAGAGGACCAAGTCCAATCCAAAAATAAGTGTGCGCCACATACTCGTCATCTGACATGTGCGCCATTCTAAAAACAGTGAGAAATATGAAGTCTATGGTTTCATACCACTCAAGACAAGATTTATAGCCATTACTTACCTCTACCGGGCCACAATACTAATTAGCAATGCTCTTGCCCCTCAAATTGGCTCTCGATTGCTCCGAATCTAACCAAAACCAGATTAACATCATCAATATACGCCAAAGGAACAAAACCCAATCGAAAATTATCAATTTAGACACAATTCTCGAAATTCGACCAAACCCGAGCCCCGGGCCCATGTCTCGGAGTTCGATAAAATTTACATCATTAGAATCCTCATCCTCCCACGATTCTAAATATACCAAGAACACCAAAATCGGACCACAATTGCCCACTCAAATCATCAAAAGCAAATTCCAATTCTCATGCACCTAATCTCCCTAATTTTGGGTTTAAATTCAATAATTTTCTGGTTTAATTACTTAAAAATGACATAGAAACGAGTTATGAAGTTGAAAACCTTACCTCCAAGTGATTCCCTTCGATTTCCTCTTCAAACCCTCTCAAAGAGCTCTAAAGCTATTCAATAATGGAGAAATGGACTAATTTTGCAAAAATGGCCTTTTAAAACATTCTGCCCAGCACTATAATTCCCTTCAGTGCGATCGCGACTCCAACCACGCGATCGTGATGCATAGCACAGACCACTCTACGTGTTCGCATACCAACCCACGTGTTCGCATAGCTCAAATATCCACCCCACACACGCGCCTCAGAACCTCTATGAGATCGCACAAAGTGCCATGCGATCGCACTGCTTCACCTGCCCAACCTATGCGATCGCAATCCTTATTACGCGATCGCATAGAAAAAATTGCCTGCCCTAAATCTTTACTCTACGCGATCGCGGATGAATCCACACAATCGCAGTGAAGAAATCACTGTTACTAAAACACCAGAAAACCAGCAATCTCCCAAAGACCAAAAGTGCCCGTTGGAGCATCCAAAATACACCCAAGGCCCCCGGGACCTCAACCACTCCTACCAACACACCCCATAACATCATTCAAACTTAGCCTTCGAAACACCAAATACAATGCAAAAACACCAAAATTACATCAAATTCAAGCCTATGAACTTTGAAATTTCTAAATTTCGTCAATGATGCCGAAACCAACCAAAACACATCCGATTGACCTGAAACTTTGCTCACATATCCAAAATGACATTACGAACCTGCTCCAACTTCCAGAATTCCATTCCGACCTATTTTCCACTGCCGACCGGAAATCGCCAAAAACAAACTTTCGCCAATTCAAGCTTAATTCTACACGGTCATCAAAACTTCATTCTGAACACACTCCTAAGTCCCAAATCACCTAACGAAGCTATCCGAGCCATAAAATCTGCATTCCGAGGTCATTTACCAATAAGTCAACTCCCAGTTAACTTTTTCAACTATTAAGATAATTTAAGAGACTAAGTATCTCAGTTCCACTCCGAACCCAAATCAACCGACCCAACACAACATAAATAGGCTAAGCAACATACGATAAAGAAGAAACGGGGGAAACGGGGCTAATCTCACGGAACGACCGACCGGGTCGTTACAAAGGCACAACAGTTAATGAATCTGCGGTCAGTGGTTGGCAGTGGAGCATAGATGGAGCAAGCTGGAAATTGACACGATTTAAATTGTGTCTTACGGTTTAGCTCACGGTTTGGTTCAATTGTTCCCCTGTTGCTTTATCTTTTTTTAGACAATTTTGCTCAACCTATTCACTTTAAACTTGCACCCTACACACATTTAATGCCCAAAATACATCAAAGCAAGGGGAAAACAAGAACACACTACACTATCAATACAAAATTAAAATGCAAGAATAAAAGGAAAAAAAGCTCCCAAGAAGCGCCTCATTTAATGTCGTGGCATGACGCAAAGTCCAATACCAATCAAGTCATTAGCGGTTCCCCCAATTTAATTTTTTTAACTAATTTTCCTCTATCAAAATGGCCCAAATAATGTCGGATTCTATGCCTATGAACTTTGAAGATTCTAAGGCCATCCTCAAATTCTAAATCCACGACACCAAAGGGATAAACATGCATAACCTTGAATGGCCCAGACCATTTTGATTTCAACTTGCTCGGGAACAACTTAAACCTTGAATTGTAGAGAATAACTAAGTCCCCGGGGTGCAACTCCTTTTTGATGATCTTCTTGCTATGGAGGAACTTCGTTCTTTGCTTATACAAAAAATCACTCTTATATGCTTGAAACTAAAATTCATCCATTGCATTAAGTTGAGACACTCTTAAGTTTGTTGGATCAACCCAATTTGGCTTGAACTTTAGTGGCTTAATGGTAGAAAGTTTGTTTGGAGGAATAACTCGATTTTCCAAGTCAAGGGACATCTTCTCGGGCTTGTAAGAATATGAAATGAGCCCCTCCTTAGACATCACGGCTTCATTGTACACTTCCATGGCCTCATTTTTCGAACTGAGGAAAACCTCTTGTAGAGCTTCTTCCATGCAAATATCTTTCCATGTCATCGTCAATCACATCATCCACCACATCAACTATGGATATAACATGATAGTCATGTGGTTGATCCGTTGACTTTTGTATATGAAAAATTGTCTCTTAATCATTCAATCTAAATTTGAGATCTCCCGCTTCAACATCACAAGTAGCTCACCCGATAGCCAAGAAAGGCCTGCCAAGGATGATTGCAATTTCTACATCCACTTCACAATCCAATACAAAGTCGGCAGGAAAATAGAATTGATCAACTTTGACAAGGACATAATCGATGACACCCAATGGCTTCTTCAATGTTCGATCTTCCATTAACAATTTCATTGTGGTAGGTCTAGGATCCCAACTTCTTGAATACGGCATAGGGAATCAAATTGATACTATCCCCCAAATCATACAAAGCTTTTGCGAAGCTTGTCAACCCAATAGCACAAGGAATAGTAAAATCCTCCAGGTCTTCCATCTTTTTAACCCCGGTTTGTGAGATAATTGCACTACATTGATGGGTGACGTTGATGGTTTCAAAAGTAGCATTATTCTTCTTAGTGACCAAGTCCTTCATTATTTAGCATAACCGGCATCTTTCAAGAGCTTCCACAAAAGGCACATTGATGGTGATTTGATTCAATATATCATAAAACTTTTGCAATTGGCCTTCTTATTGTTGCTTTGAAAATCTTTGTGTAAACGGAAAAGGTGGTCTCGGTAATTGCTTGTACAATCTAGGTGCCACCTTGATTGGTTATTTCTTATTTGAAGGGACTTCATTGAAATTTGAGAGGTTCTTGGTGCTTGGTGCACCTCTTCAACAACAATTAGACTTACTATTGGAACCGCACAATTGGGAACTTCAATCACCTCAGGCCTCTCATTGACTATGATAGGTACATCTTGCTTAGGAACTTCATCAACTTTAGGAGGATCATCAACCTTGGGAAGATCCACCTTAGTAAACTTGGGACTCTTGACCTTAGGAAAAGCATATTTGAGAGGCAACTCCTCTTCGTCATCATCATCCTCAACTACAACGGACCTCTTCTTTAGAATTTTGCTCCGCTTTGTGGAAATGGAAAACACTCGATTTATACCCTCATATATCTTTTTATTTGGAATTGTGTCACTAGGAAATGATCCTTGTGGGATAACATTCAAGTGAGAAGATATTTTGCCTAATTGAGTCTCAATTTTCTTGATTGAAGTGGTATGAGAAGCCACCACTTGATTCATTTCTCGCCTCTCTTTGTCGGATTGTTCTTGATTCTTGAGCATTCGTTCCATCATCTCTAAAAGTTGGTTATTAGTTAAAGAGTCACCTTGGTTGTTGTATAGAGGAGGTTGGTAGGATCTTTGTTGATATTTTTGGGAAGATCCACCACTTCGATTACTTTGATTACCACCACTCCAACCTCGGTTTCCTTGATTATTATTTCCCCAATTTCCTTCATTGTTATTTCCCCAAGTGCCTTGGTTATTACTCGGCCTCCATTGTACTTGGCGAGATCCTTGAAACTGACCTCATTGATTTTGATAACTGCTCACTAATTGAACTTCTTCATTTTTCTCTTGATACGAATCATCTTGAGTATAGCGTCCATTATCTTGTGAGTACATCTCCTCTTGAGGTTTACGTTGGTTACCCTTCATATTTTTCTTAGAACCCAAGACATGAACACCTTCCACGACATGTACTTTCCGTGATGCTTGAGTTTGTTGAAGTTGCGCTTTTGCAAGTTGATTCATAGTGGTGGTCAACTCGGCAATTGCTTGACCATAATCTTGCAACTCTTTGTTGAGGTGAATCATATTTGGATCCCATTGAAGAACATTTTCTCAGGATTGACAAGCGAATGATGTCTCCTCCATCTTATCAAGTATGGCACAAGCCTCCGGGTAAGGCGTGGTCACAAAGTTTCTACCGGCAAGTTGGTTCACTACACATTGATTTGTTGTGTAAATTCCACAATAGAAGGTTTGTTGAAACATGTTCTCGGTCATATAGTTATTAGGACATTCCTTCACCATGGTTCTATAACGTTCCCAAATTTAGTGTAGTGGCTCATTCGGTTCTTGCTTGAATGCCACGATTTCATCCCTCAAAGTAGCCATGTGCCCAGGTGAGAAGAATTTGTCAATAAACTTCTACGATAACTCATCCCAAGTATGGATAGAATGGTTTGGTAAGCGCTCCAACCAATCCAATGCGTTTCCTCTTAGGGAGAAAGGAAATAATCTAAACTTCAAAGCGTCCTCAGGAACATATTTTTTTATTACTTCCCCAACAAGCATCTACGAATCCCTTTAAGTGCTTGTATGAATTTTGATGAGGTGATCCGGTGAAGTAGCCTCTTTTCTCAAGCAAGGTTAGCATGACATTTCTAATTTGAAAATTTTCCACCCTAATGCGAGGGGGACAACTGCACTTGCATATCCATCATTTAGTGTGGCATGTTGTTGAGAGGGTTGGTCATTGGAGATAGTGGTGGTTGATATGGTAGAGGTTGTTGTTGGTTTTGCCCTCGACCATGCCGATTTCCTTGAACCCGAGCCGCTTCTTCATCTACCATATCTTCATCAATGGCTCCAAGAGGAAAATCACCAAGGTCATTGTTGTTCTCCATTGGTAACTTACAACAGGCACACACGAATCAAAGTATCATGAAGAAAAGATAAGAACTCAAGAAAACACTCAATAACAAAGTAACACAAGAACATCGTACTGCCCGGCAACAGCGCCAAAAATCGGTGATGTCCAATCCTACTCTCTATATGAAAGTATCACGGTCGTTAGAAATAATAAACCCAAAAAAGGTTGGGGTCGAATCCCACAAGGACTAGGTGTTTGTTAGAGTGTCAACCTGTGTGCAAACTCAATGATTCTCAATGTTATCTTCAAACAATGAGTGGTCGTTCAGTTACTTCTAAACTTACTATGAACACTAGTTTAGCAATTTTATCAAATACTTGGAGTGCGAGTAAAGATGTAGTTGTAACAAATAAGAGAAAGGTGCTAGGATTGCTTCTCCTTCGTGTAGGCTATGCTTTTTGGGTATATAAATGCTCAATTCTAGTTAATTAAGCATGTGTTATAGCCTCAATTTCTATTCCACCAACTTAATTTCTTCCAACACACGAGGTTTTTACCCCAAGTTACTCTTCCAAGACAACTAAAGCTCAATGATAAGAAATTGATTAGCCCAAGTAGAAATCATGCTATTCCTAGTTAAATTTCATTAATCAAGTGATTAACCCAATTTAATCGTTGCTAATTACCTTGTACCTAAGTTAAGTTCCACTCTTCCAAGTTAGAACGAGCAAAATAAGTATGGATTTTGTGTTTGCAACCCCAAAATCAATCAATAAAGCATGGAGTAATTAGATAAAACAAAGCTTAATCAAATATAAAACTAATATTAATAACCCAAAAACAAATCCACACTTATGGTTCACAATCCTAGCTTAAAAACGTAGCTAGACATATTAAGGAAACAAAATACAAAAAGAGACGAAAATCTAAGCATAATAGCTAAAGAGAAAAGAAAGATTGTGTAGAACAATGGTGAAATCACCTAAATTTCTCAAGAATAAATCCCCAACGTTGTAACACAAGTCTCCTTTGCCAAAGAGATTCCCTAGAATGACTTAAAATAACTATATACTAAGTCACAAAAGTGGACAAAAATGCCATGTTGGGCAAACCGTGAGATCAATTGTGAGATGCAGCTGAACCGTAACGAATTTCAGAAGCTTCATTTCTTCAAATCTTCAGGATTCTCTTGAACTGTGTCCAACGGTTAGAGAAACCGTGTCCAGTCTGCCTAAAAGTCTTTTTGCTTCAACTTTCTCCAATTTTAGCTCTAAAGTGATGACGTTTTGCCCATTTTTTATATTCTCCAATTCCAAAGTTCTCACACAACTTCAAACCTGAAAATACACCATTCAAAGCACAATTACCCAATTTATTCCAACAAATGGGGCATTATACTCTATCAAAACATAAGAATAATTAGCTAAAAAACTAACAAATTAGAGAGAGAGTGTTGCTTTGGGTTTCACCCATAAAGGGTGTGATGACTTTTGGAAAGAAGGGAGAGTTGAGCCCTAGGTATATCGGACCCTTTGAGATTCTTCAGAGAGTGGGTGAGATGCCCTACAAGCTCGCATTTCCACCCAGTTTATCAGCAGTCCATCCGATGTTCCTGGTGTCCATGCTCCTGGAGTATCATGGTGATTTGTCCCATGTGTTAGATTTCAGCTCAATCCAATTGGACAAGGATTTGACTTGTGAGGAGGAGCATGTGACTATTCTTGCCCAGCAAGTCCGATGGTTGAGGTCTAAGAGTTATTCTTCAGTTAGAGTGCAGTGAAGAGACCAGCCGATCGAGGCAGCTACCAGAGAGTCCGAGTCGAACATACGGAGTAGATATCCACACATTTTCACCAGTCCAAGGTATTTTTCTATGTCCGTTCAAGGGCGAACGTTTGTTTAGAGGTGGAGAATGTGATGACCTGATAGGTCATTTATAGTTTTAACCTTAAATTCTAGGTTTTGAAACCTCGATTATCTCCGTTTAGCCTTCTTTGATTTGCATGCACAGTCTGTATCTTTTTTCGGAAGGTTTTTATGCGAAAGTTTGATAAAAATGTGAACCCGTGCCTTAAAACTCATTTGAGTTGATTTCGATCAACTTTTTGAGCAAACAAACCCATATCAGTGTTTTGACGGTCCCGGTGGGTCCGTATTGTGATTTGGGACTTGGGAGTATGCCCATAATCGAATTCAAAACTCCCTAGCTCAAATTATCTCCATTTATTGAAAACTAGAGGCTTAAGGGTTTAAAGAATTAACAAGTTCGACTGGAGTTTGATTTTGTTGCTATCGGATCCGGATTTTGGTTCCAAGACTTGGTATAGGTTTATTATTGTGTTCATGACTTGTCTACGAAATTTGGTGCAAAACGGAGTTGATTTGACGTAATTCAGACGTCCGGTTGAAATATTGAAAGTTCTTAAGCTTCATTGAAAAATTCATTTGTTTTGGTGTTTGATTCGTAGTTCTAGGTATTGTTTTGGTTTTTTGATCGTGCAAGCGAGTTTGTATGATGTTATTGGACTTGTGTGCATTTTTTGTTGGGAGCCCCGAGGGCTCGGGTGAGTTTCTGATAGGCTTCGGAGTGGTTTTGGACTTAGGAAAAATAGCTGGTGCATCTAGTTCTGGTGCAAGTCTCTGATCTCGCAATTGCGAGGTCAGTGTTCGCATTTGCGAACATTCGAATTCCTTTCAGGTTCGCATTTGAGAAGAGGGGATGGGTCAGCAATAGATTGCATTTGCAATCAAAATGTTGCATTTGCAGAGTCCCAGAGTTCGCATTTGTGAATAAATCATCGCAAATGCGATGATAGAAGAGATGTGAGCTTCTTCGCATTTGCGAAGCTATTCTCACATTTGCGGGGTATGCGATTGCGAACCCCAGGTCGCAATTGCGACATCTGCGTCTGGATAAAAGCTGAGAAACACGAGATTTTAGCTTATTCTCTTAAATTCTCAACCCTAAACACCTTAGATATGATTTTCCCAAGATCTTTTCTTCCTAAATTCATTAGTAAGTGGCTCTAATCTACGTTTTTTCAATTTCCCATTATATTTCATAAGATTTCAACCTTAAATCTAGGAATTCCATGATAGGTTAGGGACTTGGGTTGAATTAGGAATTTTTGTAAAATTAAATTTTGACCTCAAATTGAGGTCGGATTTCGAAATTGAAATACATAATCGGACCCGAGGGTGAATGGGTGATTGGGTTTTGGTACAAACCTCGAGTTTTGACCACGCGGACCAGGGGGTTGACTTTTGTTGACTTTTTCAATAATTACCTAAACTGAACCTCTTGCATTTGTGGGTAGTTTTTAAGGCTTATTTTGAATCATTTGGTTGATAATATGCTAGATTTGGTTGGTTCAGAGGTTTGTTCGAAAGACAAAGCCGTAGTTGAACTTTGAATTGGTTGCGGAGTGAGGTAAGTGTCATGGTTAACCTTGACTTGAGGCATTAGGACTTTTTTGCCTATTTGCTACGTGTTTAATGTGTGGGTACAACATATATGTGAGGTGACGGGTACTTATGCATTGTTTTTGGGTTAAATCATTTGGGTAGAACTTGTTTCCTTGTGATTTATTGCCTCTTTAATTGTGACATCCATGCTTAGATTAAATTATTACTTGTTTGATCGTATTTTCCATATTCATGGAATAACCGGTAATGGTTGAGTTGTGGAAGTTGAGGTTTGGTATCTTGGAATCATAGTTGATGTAAAGTACGTCCCTTGCATTATTTATCTCCCGAATTTGTGTATTCATCACGATATAGCAAGGGAGAGTGTCAAAGCACGAAGGGTTATGCCGTGCCATTTCATTACCTTAATTAATGATTAATACATGGTGAGGAAGAGAGTTAAAGCACGAAGGGTGATGTCGTACCAATCCATATCAGTTATTCACTGTTACATGGTGAGGACGAGAGTAAAAGCACGAAGGGTGGTGTTGTGCCATTTTCATATCGTATGTTATTTGTCCTCTTTGGATGATGATTTATTTAACTGTCTGTATTGTCTTTCCTGTTGTAGTCATCATATCTTTTCTTCCTGTTTCGCATGTACCCTCCCAACTGTACATATTAAATCTCTATTTTGTTGTTGTTTGATACATATATCTATGTTTGTACAGGTTTAATTACGTGAGTGTTCTATCATAGCCTCATCACTACCTCGTCGGAGTTAGACTCGACACTTACGCAGTACATTTGGTCGGTTATACTCATACTACACTCTGCACTTCATGTGCATATTTTGGTACAGGTCCCAGCTATACGTGAGGTGCACTAGCTCAGATTATCATTCGGAGACCTGAGTTAGATCTGCTGACTTCCACAAATCTTGAACTTTCCTCTTTTGTTGTTCATTTCATTCAAAACAGTTGTATTTATTTCACTCTATTTGTAGAACTTCTAGTAGCTCGTGCACTTGTCACAGCAGATTCGGGTTGTATTAGATACTTCAGATGTATGGATTTTTCGCACCTTACTTCAGCATTTATTTCAGCTATTTCAATTTTTTTATTATTATTTAATTTAAACTGTTAAAATGGATAAAATACTCTAACGTTGGCCTGCCTAGAAAGTGAAATGTTAGACGCTATCACGGTCCCGAGGGTGGGATTTTCGGGTCATGACATCCTCAAAAGACCTCACACCATTAAGAGTATTCAACTCCTTATAAGTAACTTACTTTTTTCTTTTTACTTTCCATGTGGATCTTTGTTCACAGACACTCAACGACTTAAATGTTCTTGGGAAATTTGCAGGTTTCTAGTAGTGATTATAATAAGTTGTGTTTTAACTTACTTTTTAATGTGGATTAGTGGTGGGAAAAAATAATCCCACCCAGAATTAATATCCACGATAAATAACAATTACAGAAGAGAGTAACAACGACACCAACTCTTTTTAACGAGGTAAATACAATACCCGAGTGGAGAAATATTACCACTATAATATGATAACTTAGTAGTGTCAAGAGGCTACTATAATTTTGAAAACACTCTTTATCTAAAATACATCACTACAATATTACTGACACTCAATATATATCTCACAGTCTACAATCTGTGGACTACTCTCTCTAACTCTCTTTGTTTTGGTGTACTTATTCTGAACGAACGAAGCTCCTATTTATAGGAGAACCGTCCAAACATTGAACCAATCATATTGCATGGTTCTGCAACTTGCAATTTACAGCTTGCAATTTGCAAGTCTTATTATAATTTAAAATTTGTTGCACCGTCCAAAACCAACTACACAAATTAGTTTTGTAATTACGTTTCAGTCGCCCATTGCAACTTGTTATCATTTTCTTTAGTTTCTTTTTATTTAAGTGGGTTCCATAAATTTCGTTCCTTTTCCTTTTGCGATTGCTTTTGATTTCTAAATCAATTTCTCTTTCTTTTCTTTATTCCCTTTTTATTTAAATAGGTCCCACAAATTCCCCCCTTAATTTGATTTTTCTCTTCATTCCAAGATTTGATCTCAATCTCTGGAAATCTTCAAATTTGAGAGGCTTTGTAAAAATATTTTCAACTTGATCGTGAGACTTCAAATATTTGAGCTCGATTTCCTTCTTGGCAATTCATGCTGTGATGAAATGATATTTGTATCTATATGTTTTCTTCGATCATGATACATTGGATTCATGCAAGTGCCTGTGCGGATTTTTTGTCAATACAAATCTCCGTAGATTCAATTTGTGGAAAATTGAGCTCCTTTAATAATCTTCTCAGAAAAATAGCATGACAGGTACATGGCGTTGTTGCTACATATTCAGCTTCACAGGTCGAAAGAGTACCAATAGACTGTTTCTTTGAACTCTAGGAAATAACACAATTACCCAAGAAATACAAAACCAGTTGTGCTTTCTCTATCATCAATATCTCACGCATAATCACTATCACAATATCCCATAAGGTTGAAATCATTAGAAGAAGAATAAAATAACCCATAGTCGATTGTACCTTTTAGTTAATGAAGAATTCTTCTAGTGACTTTTAAATGAGTATAGGTAGGAGCTTCATGAAGCGACTTACCACTCCAACTGCAAAGAGTATATCTGGCTTGATACAAGTCAAGTACCTCAAACTTCCTACAAGACTTTTGAATAATGTGGGATCCACTTTTTCTCCTTCATCAAACTTGGACAATTTTGTCCCACTCTCCATCGGTGTGTTCACGGGGTTCCAATCGAGCATGTTGAACTTCTTCAATATATAGCTTTCTTGAGAGATAAAAATTTCATCCTCCATCTACTTCACTTATAGGCCCCAGTATTATGACATGAGTCCTATTTGTCATCTCGAACTCACGGGATATATCTTTGTTAAAAGCTTCAAACAAACTTGGGTTATTACCTGTGAAAATAATATCATCAACATAAATACAAACAAGAAAGATATCCATTAGTATGAACTTTAAGGTAAAGATCATATTTATGGAGACAACGAGTAAACCCATTGTCTTGAAAATACTTGTCGATGCAACTATTCCATGCTCGTGGGGCTTGCTTTAATCCATATAAAGCTTTCTTTAATCGCAATACTTTATCTTCATGGTTTTTTACCACAAAGCCCAATGGTTGTTCCACATTGACTTCTTCTTCAAGATAGTCATTCAAGAAGGCTGACTTGACATCTAGTTGATGGATTTTCCACTTCATTTGTGCCGCCAAAGAGATTAGCAAACGAATCGTCTCCATGCGGGCAACAGGTGCATAGACTTCTTCATATTAATGCTTTTCCTTTGCTTGTAGCCTTTAGCCACAAGTCGTGCCTTGTATCTCTCCACATCTCCATCAGCATTCTTCTTTGTCTTGTATACCCATTTTACTCTAATTGCATGATGACCCTTGGGAAGAGTTATTAACTCCCAAGTGTTGTTCTTCTCTATTAACTCGATCTCCTCCTCCATGTCTTGTCTCCACCTTGTGGCCGTAACAACTTCATCAAATTTCGTTGGTTCATTATCATCAAAGATACAATATAAAAAAATCAAAATTAGTAATTTCTTCTGTGCCATCATAGAGCTCTTGAATACTCCTCATCCGTTGTCATTGTTCATTTGAACTTTGTTGAGAAGAAGGAGATGCTACATTGGTTGGAGAAGGAGGGGAGTTGAAACTTGCACAGGTTCCATGGTCTCTGGTTCTTCTTCATCACCAAAGTATAGAAGAAAATTCTTCATCAAATTCAACATCACGACTCACCACCACCTTGCCACTGCTTGGATTGTATAACTTTTATCCTTTTAAACTCGTATCATAGCCAACAAACACATGCTTGAGACTTTGATCGTCAAGTTTCGCTCTCCCTTGCTGTGGCATATGAGCATATGTTGTGCTCCCAAAGATTTTCAAGTGCTTGACATTTGGCTTTCTTCCACCACTACTAAAAAATCTGGTTTTAGCGACGGACATATTCTATAGCTAAACAGAAAAATCCGTTGCTATTCTCGTTTAGCGACGGATTAGTGATAGATTATCAAGAGATTCTACTAGCTACGGACAATTTAGCGACAGATTAGCGACATCGTTCATAGCTAATTCCAGTTTTTCTTTGTAGTGCAGTCCATGTTTCTTAAGGGATTTGATCTCTAAAATTTCTTGTTGGAGACCTATTGTTCAAATAAAATGCACAACAAACAGTTTCGGCCAAAAATTCATCGGGCATACTTTTAGCTTTCAACATACATCTAGCCATATTAAGAAACATTCGATTATTTCTCTCTGCAACTCCATTTTGTTGGGGTGAATAAGGTACCTTAGAGGGCGACTAATTCCATGAGATTGACAAAAGTCATTAAATTCTTTTGAAGTGAATTCGCCTCCTCTATTGAACCTTAAAGCTTTTATTTCATAGCCACTTTCTTTTTTCACAAGCACTTTAAAATTTTTAAAAGCAGCAAAAGTTTCAAATTTTTGGTTCAAGAAATAAACCCATGTCTTTCTACTAAAGTCCTCAATGAAAATCAGAAAGTACTTACTTTTACCAAAGGAAGGTGGATTTATTGGCCCATACACATCAATGTGAACAAGCTGGATCAGTTTGGTTGATCTTCGCATGGCCTCCTTTAGAAAACTCCTCCTTGCATGTTTTCCAAGAAGACAAGCTTCACACAATCAGTTGGGATGGTTGATTGATGGTATCACACGCACCATGTTCTTTTCGTCCATTGATTTGAGCGCTTCAAAATTCAAGTGCCCAAATCTCATGTGCCAACACCATGATTCATCTTGCACATTAGACTTCAAACACTTTGCATCATTTGTCTTAAGATTCAGAGAAAATAATCTATTATTTGTCATATGCACTTAGCAGTTAGAATTTCACTTAGATCTCTAAGCCAAAGATGCATATTTTTCATGTGGATGTCATATTACTTTTCAAAAAACTGGCCCAAAATCAAAATATTACTTTTTAATTTTTGGCACATAATAAACATCTTGAATTAGCTTGTGAACACCATCTTTACGGGAGATCTGAATCGTACCTATCCCTTCTATTTGAATCTTTGAGGTATCTCCAAAGGGCGCATTGCCTCTCACCGTTTTATTGATCTCCACAAACTTCTCTTTGCATCCACACATATGATTTTTTACTCCATTGTCCGTATACCACGAGCTAGAATCATTTATGTCTTCTTCCTTGAGTGCCAGCAACACGTTGACTCATCTTCTTCTTTCTAGTCGTCAACAAGGTTACCTTTTTCTTCAACATTGCTACGACATTACCAAGAGTAATGGCTAAATTTATGGCAATTATAACACTCAATTTTTTATTTGTCATACTTTTGTCCATTATTTTTTTTTATAGTAGCCACATCCTCTTCCTCCTTTACGTCCACGACCACAACCTCTAAATGTTTGGTGGATTTTAACTTCATTGTTGAATTTTTTACCGTTACTTATTCCTCTTCCATGACCTCCACGACCTCGTCCTCTTCCTCGTCTGTTTCCTCGATAGCTCTTTCCACCTTCATACTCCTTAAAGGATGCCTGAGTTTTAAGAAGTTGCTCCAGTGGTACTTCTTGTCTCCTTTTGACCTTTTCTTTGTGGGTCTGTAAATAACCCTCCAATTTCTCCACCATCATAGAGTCTAAATCTTTAGACTCCTCAATAGCACACACCACAAAATCAAATTTAGGTGTTAAAGTGCGAAGGATCTTTTCTACCACACAGACATCTTCTATGTCGTCCCCGTATCTTCTTAGTTGATTTACAACATCCTTCACTTTTGAACAATAATCTGAAATGCATTCGGATTCTTTCATTCAAACTTCAAAATCAACCCTTAGAGTTTGGAGTTTTACCTTCCTCACCTAGTCAATTCCTTGAAGAGAATTTGTAAAATCTCCCAAGCTTCCTTTGAGGTGGTAGCTCTGCCACCTTCTCAAACATGGCATCATCCAAATATTGGTGGATGAGCGTGAGGGCTTGTTGATCCTTCTTCCTTGTCTTTGCCAAGACATCTTTTCATTTTGAGGCAGAGCTTCCTCATTATCGGGTTTTGCATACCCTCTATCTGCGGTTTCCCACACATCCTGGGAGCCAAGAATGGCTTTCATACATAGACATCATTTTTCATAATTATCTTTTGTGTGGGATATTAAAAAGACAGTGTACCATTATTTTCCATGACTCTGATACCATGTTGTAGGGAAAAATAATAATCCCGCCTAGAAGTAATATCCAAGATAAGTAAGAATAACACAAGAGAGTAACAACTACACCAACTCTTTTTAACGAGGTAAATACAAAATCCGAGTGGAGCAATATTACCAATATAATATTACAAATTAGTAGTGTCAAGAGACTACTACAATTTTGAAATAAATAACACTCTTTATTTAAAATATTTCCCTACAATATTACTGATAATTACTATTTTTCTCACAGACTACAATCTGTGGATTACTCTTTCCAAGTTCTATTGCTTCTCTTTGTTTTGGTGTACTTAAACTAAACAAACGAAGCTCCCACTACTAGAAAATACTTTTTTTCTGACTACAAATTCCGACTACAAAATATCAGTCGCAATTTTCCGACTACTATAATCGGAAATTTCATATTTATTTTTTTAATTATTTTTAAGAACTATTCTGACTACGTTTTCGACTAATATAATCATAAAGTTTCGCGGAAAATTGCACGCCTAAAGTTTCCGACTACTGTAGTCGAAACATTAGATGGTAAGTGGTCCCTAGAGTTGAAGCCGAAATTTTAATTAAAAAATTAAATAATATATAGTTTCCGACTACACTAGTCGGAAAGTTAAGTTATTTTAATTTCCGCATAACTCTTATATTTTTCTAATTATTTTTTCCCTCAATTTCACTCTTACTCTGTGTCTCTCTCTCTTTGTATCTCCTCGCCTCTCTCTCAACGGCGCTGGCAAAATCGGCAACGAGGGCTTCAGCAGGTACGCTCTCTCTCTCTCTCTCTCTCTCTCGTCTAATCTTCGGCCAAGACTAAGGTTTTGATTTTAGCGTGCAAAATCAAAAGATATTACTAGGGTTCCGATTTTAATCAGAGTTTTTCATTCTCTTCACAATTCTTTGTCAAAATCCGATTTTAATCAGAGCATTAAGGTTTCTACTCCAGAAACACCAACTGTTATCATTAGAGATGCAGTTATGAAAGCCCAAGAACTTCCTGTAGCCATCAATATTGTTCTTATTCACAAAAGGTTCGAAGACAACAACAAATTGTGCTTTTTTATGCAAATAAGATGATTTATTCTCTGGATTACTTTTTTGGATCTAACTACCCTACCCTTATATTCAAGCAGATTGCACTAATCATTAGAACAATTTGGGGAGGGTGGGAGGTTACTCATTTTTTGTCTCCTTTTCAGAGTGTAATTCTTGCTTTTCTCCTTTTTCTAATCTTTTTGGTTCTGTTTCTTTCTCTACCACCAGGTAAATGTTTATCACTATCATTATCATTTTCTTGTAGAACTTTTTTGTGTTTTTCTGATGTGACCTCAAGAGGATCCTTTGGAGGATTGTCTCGAATCTGGTTATCTTCTGTGTTCTCCTCGGCATTCTCACTATTTCCCATGGAGTTGGATTCTATAGCTTTAAGAAAATTGATATCTGATGCATCCATATTAGTGATGGTGTTCTCCTCAGTGTTATCCATTCTATAGTCAACCATCTGATTATTTTCCATTCCATCCTTTATGTCATTTCTTTTGGATTCCTCACCTTCTATGCATATATTCCTCTCCTTTTCCTTATCTTGTTCGATGTTGCTAACATTAGTAGGTTCTGTGTTGTTCTTCCCTTTAGAATTGGTTAAGGTGTTAGAAGTACTTCTCTTATCTAACTGGATGTCGATGGGCCACATATCTTCATCGTCTATGAAAATTTTTCATGTTACTTCAATAGTTAACATCTTGAAAATAGGTAATGTCCTGCTTATTCAAATGGTAAATGACTTAAAGTTTGATCATTTAGTTGGAAAGAAATTATTCTTGCAATCTTTTCAGTTTTTTCTTTTTGAAAATTTGGTTCAAAACTATCAAAATGAGGTCAATTATAAAACTTGCAGTTCATCGTTATGAGTGTTAGGACAAAGAGTGAACTCTACTGGAGGCGAAAGACATGTCTTAGTGACGTTTTCCTAAAACGAGATGTGCATTCCTTGGTCTTGCAAGAAGTTTTGGATATTATATTAAGTGAAGAAGTTAAGATATGTTGTTCTCATTCAAGCAATATTTAGGTGTGTCAAACATGCTGAAAGGACATGCTTCAGTATGTAGATGTTGTGCTAAACTTGGTTCCAATGACCAATATATTTGTACCGCGAAGGCATGTGTATTTATTGGCATATATTTATACTTAAAAAATGTCTTCACATTGATTTGGATTATATGATTTATAATAGCAAAATTTTAGCTGGATCGTAAACACGAGAAGTGGACTACTACTTTAGGTATCCTACTATTAACTTTAGAATTTGATAAATAAAATTTTGGATGTGATAGAAATTAATTCTGATAAAATATATTTCTGCACAAAGCCCTAACTTCTAGATATAAACTACTAAACCTAAGAATCTGGAAAACAAAATGAGGAATTTGTAGAAGGTAGATAAGGAGCATTAGTTAATTGTTAAAAAGTAAACTCACTTATTATTAGAGGAAACCATCAAAAGAACTATTGTTATCACAGGAGAAGAGAACTTGACATTTCTCCTCGCGCCCATACATTTTATGCAATTGTATGGCATGTTTGTAGTTTTTAAGATGTACATTATATGTATACTCAGTTATTTTTTTAGCATATCCCTTTACAATATTACATTAAAAGTATATGCATTGTGTGTTTTTAACATGGCAATTCGCACCATTATCTACACTTTTTACCTACATATTTATTTTCACTTTTTATTTTGCGTTCACTCATACATGTCATCTTGCTTTTGTATAAGACTGAAAGAGTACAAAGGTTGAAAACTAAAGGAAGGCTGGCACTACTGGTTCATCATCCATTTCGACTTTTATTTTTTAGTTTCGTTCTTGCTGTGACAGGTATATCTATATATCTTTTTTTTAAATATATGTTTATGAAAAATATATCTTTATATAATTCATAGGACATGCCTCATTCCTCATGTACCTTGTTTGACAATACGTAAATGGTTGGGTTTCATTTGTGTAAATTTGAAAGTTTAGTTTCACTTTGATGCTAGGAGTTAACTATTAATTTATATTTACATGTTATTCATTTCACTTTAAGTTTGAATGAAATAATACTATGTAATAATTAAAGTATTTAGCATAGTACTAAGTACACTTTTTTCGAATATTATTGTTGTTGCAAACTTAACTAGCCAATTGGATATGTGAGACTTCTCTTGTTGAATTTTGATTCCCCTATAAACTAGTAGATATGCTTTTGAATGTAATTATATTTATAGAGTCATTCATTGTTAAAATTTTGAAGGTATTACAATTATTCAAAGTAGGAACCTTTAGAAGAATATCTCAATAATTTTTTTCTCTTGATGTAGATGGAATTTGAACATCGTAGATGGATGTATAATAGGACTCATCATAATCGTGCGGGATTGAGGGAGGAATTTATAGAAGGAGTTGCGGGGTTTATTGTTAAGGCAAAATCGCTAAATGATTTTCTTATTGAAGGGACAATTAGGTGCCCTTGTGTTAAATGCAAGTGTGTCAAGTTATTGAGACCAGATGTAGTTGAACTTCATCTTTACAAGAATGGATTTATACAAAATTATTATGTGTGGACTGTCATGGAGAGAATCATGATTTTCATAATTCTTTTGGTGGTGGGGTAGTCCCAGAGTAGAGAATAATTTTGAAAATTCTCGATTCAATGAAATGATGAGAGATGCTTTTGAGATGTTCCCAGGGGCTCAATCTGAACCAAATGATGAGGCTAAGCGCTTTTATGAACAACTAGAGGAAGCTAGTCATCCATTGTATGAAGGCTCAATGCATTCCAAGTTGTTTGTTGCAGTTAGACTACTAACTATCAAATCCGATAGTTCTATTTCTCAAGCGGGCATGGATTCTATCATTGGGCTTATGAATGAACTAAATCCGAATAAAATTGACTTACCCAAAGATTTCTATACTGCAAAGAAGTTGGTGTCCAAGTTAGGACATTCATCAGAGAGGATTGACTGTTGTGAGAAAGGATGCATGTTATTTATAAGGATGATGCAGCGTTAGAAAATTGTAAGTTTTGTAACCAACCTCGTTATAAGGAATCTACAAATGCTACTAAAACGAAGGTTCCAGTGAAGGCGATGCATTATACCAAGGTTAAAGAGGTTGTATGCATCAATGAGCTCCGCTCCTCATATAAGATGGCACTATGAACGTAGAAGGCCAACTGGTGTTCTATGTCACCCGTCAGATGGAGAAGCATGGAAGCATTTTGATAGGGTCTTCCCAGATTTTTCAAGTGAACCAAGAAATATTAGGTTGGGATTATGTGTTGATGGATTCACTCCATTTGCAGTCTTTACCTCACCATATTCATGTTGGCCAGTGTTTGTTACGCCGTATAATCTTCCTCCAGAGTTTTGTATGACAAGTCCATATTTGTTCCTAACTTGCATTATTCCAGGTCCACGCAATACAAAAAGTTTGATTGATGTATACATGCAGTCGTTGATTGATGAGTTAAAGTTATTGTGGCATCAAGGTGTGGAAACCTATGATACATCAACTAAACAGAACTTCAGATTGCGTGCTGCTTTAATGTGGACTATAAATGATTTTCCTGCTTATGGAATGCTATCCGGGTGGTCCACTACTGGAAAGTTAGCCTGCCCGACTTGCATGGAAGATACAAAAGCCTTCACTTTGAAACATGGAGGTAAGAACACATGGTTTGACTGCCATCGTCGTTTCTTGCCGATGGATCATGAATTTAGGAGAAACACTAGTGCATTTATGAAGAATCAAACTGATTATGAAGAGCCACCTTCAGTTTTGTCGCCAGAAGAAATTTGGAACAGAGTTAAGGATCTACGTAAGGTAATAGAGTCTCCATTGCCCAATAAGATACCTGGTTATGGTGTTACCCATAACTGGACTAAACAGAGCATATTTTGGGAGTTACCTTATTGGAAGCATAATCTTCTAAGGCATAATCTTGACGTCATGCATATTGAGAAAAACTTTTTTGATAACTTGTTTAATACTGTGATGGATATCAATAACAAGACAAAAGATAACTTGAAGGCCAGAATAGACTTAAAAGAATATTGTAGGCGAAGTGAGTTGTATCTTACATACTTGAACAACAAGATTCAGAAGCCCAAGGCCAGTTACACATTCACTTTGGACGAGAGAAGAGAGATTTGTCAGTGGGTTAAGAATTTGAGTATGCCAGATGGATACGCGTCAAACTTATCTAGGTGTGTGGACATGAAAGAAGGGAAGCTGACGTCAATGAAAAGCCATGATTGTCACATTTTCATGGAATCATTGATGCCTATTGCGTTCAATGCCTTGCCTGATAGAATATGGAAGCCTATCTCAGAGATAAACTTATTTTTTAAGGATTTTTGTTCTAGCACATTGAAGGTGGAGAATCTAACTTACATGGAGAGTATATTCACTTAATTTTAAATAAGTTGGCGAAAATTTTTCCTCTTGGTTTCTTCGATGTAATGGAGCATCTTCCAATCCACCTTGCGCAAGAGGCACGGCTTGGAGGACCAGTTTAGTATACATGGATGTATCCATTTGAGAGGTAATAAATGATTTCAATCATTTGCCCTTTATTTATTTTAATTAAATATTGTTCCGTCTATGAAATCGTAATATGCAGGATTATTAGCAAATGTAAGCGGACCATGAAAAATAGATCGAGAATTGAGGGATCGATATGTGAGGCATATCTGGCTAAAGAAACTTCTTATTTTTGTTCATATTATTTTGAAAATGATGTGCCATGTTTGAGAAATAGACCCTATCGACATGACGATGGAGGAAGTAATGATCCTTCAGCACCACCATTTTCCATATTCAATCAACCAGGAAAAGGTGGTCCAAAAAGTAGTTCAAAACGAACCTTGACTGAGAAGGAACTAGAGTCAGCTACAACACATGTACTATTGAATTGCCCCGAGGTCCAACCTTATTATAGGTAAATATATATTTATATTACCAAGTTCCATACAAGATTTATCATTGTTTTAACTAATGAATATTTTTGTCGTACACTTACTTTGTGGCTACATTTGTGCAGAATGCTGTTTATCCTAGGTTTTCAAAGTGGTTTAAAGAATTCATAAGTGCTACTTAACATTTAACATGGGTTTTGTTAGTTTCAAATTAATTACATGTATTTTAAAATTCTAAATATATCTAATTCTATATAAGTTCATAATCCAGTTAATGGCGTAAATGATCAATTTCTGCATGATATAGCTTGGGGACCTGATCCTAGAGTCAAAAAGATGTCTAGGTATTGTGTTAATGGGTACAAGTTCCACACAGAAGAATGGTCTAAGGTCAAGAAAACCAATAATAGTGGGGTGTGGATGAAAGGTGAGGGAGATGTTGATTATTATGGTGTGGTTCAAGAGATTTTAGAACTCGACTACAGTGTTGGTTGGCCAAAGAAAAAGTTGGTACTCTTTCGGTGCAAGTGGTATGATCCAACACCAAATAGAGGTACGAAGGTGCACACGCAGTACAAAATAGTTGAAATTAAGCACACGAAGTATTATCAATTCTATGATCCATTTATCATTGCACAAAATGTAAAACAAGTGTATTACGCTCCTTATCCTTTGTGCAAGAATAAGTCCACATGGAGGGTGGTTATTAAAACAAAACCCATTGATAGAGTGGAAGTCGAGGATGTTTTGGATGTAGCATACCAAAACGACATTTCAAGTGTTGAAGCATTAGTAGATGATGAATTAGCAGGTGAATTGCACCATAGCGAAGGCATCTTGAAGAATTTGATATTTCTGTCCTTAGATCAAATTTAAATGATGATGGGGAAGGAACATCCCGGGAAAATGAGGAGGAAGACCCAAGCAATGAATATGAAACAAGCAATGAGGAAGAATTATCTGATGGAAATGAAACAAGCGATGGGAAAGAATTTCTCGATGAAAATGGAACAAGCGATGAGAAAGAATCTAATAATGAATATGAATCAAGTGAAGATGATTGACTTGTTGGGTTTTGTTATCTCTTTAGACTTTATATTTTTCCTTAACTATCTAATATGTTGAAGACTTGCTTTATGTTTCTTACTATTGTTTTATTATGTAGATGGCATCTGGGGGGTAGCGATCGTCGATGCCGTAAGGGTAAGGGGACTCAATTAAAATCTCCAATTGCGGGTCACTCTCCTCCACATATGGAGCCTCCTCCTAATTTTCCTCCTCAGTCAAATTCGTTGCCACCTTCATTTTTTATGCCCCCACCTGGGCCTGTCCATGTTTCTGTATCTTCAGTTGGCACAAACTCTGGCTCTAACCTTAATTTTATTCCCACACCAAATGTAACTTCTTCTCCCGGTTTTCATATTAGTCAACAAGGTAGCTCCTCAGCATTGCCTACTTCATCAATTCCAGCATCTCCGACATCAAGCACACCTAGAGACTCTACAACATCACCATCCATTGGTAGTGCTACACCAGTAGCTTCTCGGGGTCGACGTGGTAAAAGTACTCTACAATATGATGCATATAGTAGGCTGATTATCGTTCCGGATGAGCAAGATGGGTAAGTAATTCTTATGTTTATTTTTATTTTGTTGAATATACATTTTACATATGCTAATTTTAATGCAGGTTTTTCCCTCCATTTACTGTCGCGCATATGGTTACAGAGTCTATGAAGGCACTTTACGATGAAGCTTGGGGTAGATGGAAAGACATTCCATATCATACCAGAGATAGAATGTGGAATCAGTTTAGGGTACGTATAAACCTTATTTTTAAATTATATATAAAATATCCAATTTCACTCTAATTTATTTAATTATTTTCCAGACTAAGTGTGTGTGGGAGCCACGACATGACAATGAAATAAAAAATATCTTCGAGAAGAAAGCAAAAAAATTGATTACAAGCTCATTGTATGAATCTCAGCAAAGTAAGGAGAAGCCTCGTTGGATAGGAGATGATGTGTGGAAAAGTTTATTAGTAATATGGGATAGTGTTGAATTTAAGAAGAAGAGCGAACGAGCAAAGAAAGCCTGAGCCTCTCAAAAGGGTGGCTCGTTGCACACCGGAGGATCTATGAGCTTTGCTGGGCATCGACAGAGATTGGTAATTTTCACCTTTATTTTCCTTAGTCAAACATGTAGTTCTTACTCATTGAAATCCTTTGTGCAACAATCAGATTCAGATGATAAACTGATTGTCATGTCATTTAAATGCCGCATCTTTTTGTAAATTATATGTTTTTTTGTCTCTAGATGGTCATATCTTAACCTGTTCATGGGCCCACTAGTCTCTTTTTTGAACAAACAAATCTGCCAATAAAAATTGTTCCATGAGTTTTGAGAGGTTACACAATATTAATTACAGGTGTAGCAAATTCAGATCTTCAATATAGCTAGACAATAAGAAAAAAAGATGTCATAAAAGTTGTTATCTTTATGTAACAAATGATCCTGCCCAGCTTCTAGTCTACAAGTGACTTTAGTAGTTTCAATGTCAGTGTTATCTAGTATAGTTACTTTGGTATTTCACACACACGTTTATATAAAACTTGCATTTCTTAAGCATATGAACAAGGATTCCACTATTGAAAGAATATATTTCAAATGTGACTCAAAGAGTAGGAGTGCCACTTGCAGCACACTAAGACATGTGTTTCTTGTCGAATGGAGCTCGTGTGCGGCAGATTTTTAGTGTTTGTTGCATATTGTTATATGTTGGTATAGAATATCTTCTTAGAAAATATACTTATTTGAGGCAACAAATGAATATATTTGGATAGGAGCTTAAGTTGGCCTCTGTTTACTCTTAGTTGGTGAATTTATGCTATGTTCAGATATTGCCAATAGTCTGTCGTCTGATGTTGCAGAATATTTCCCATTGACTTGTGTTCACATGTTGTTTACAATATGTTGTTTTCTGTTGACTTGTGTTCTTAAGCATATGAACAAGGATTCCACTATTGAAAGAATACATTTCAATGGTTTGCCTGGTAGCACCCTGTAGCATCATAAGGTTTGCACCAATGTTATGATATTTATGCATTAAACTTTGTGGTGGGGCTTCTTTTGCTCAAGCAATTAGCTGACCAAAGTCGCTCAGATTTGTTGCCATAATTTTGCAGGAAGAGGCAAAAGGGGACCAGTGTCTTATGCTGAGGTCTTTGCGGAGACACACAAGAAAAAGAAGAAAGACGGTTCAAGAGAAGGATGGGTTGAGACACGTGAATCAGAACAATATGTAAGATCATAACTTTAAGACTTTTTTCACTTTGATATTGATTTATTTATATAATCCTTATTACTTTATTTCAGGATGGATATCATAGAAACTTGGATGAATGGTGTCAAACGCAACCTACTTCTGATGATGGTACCCCAATATAACCGTCACTCGATGATATGACTTCAATATGGACAAACGTAGCAGGTGGTGTATCCAAAGAAAGAGTTTACGGGCTTGGAGTACAACGACCTTACTCTTTTCGTCCATCGCCATTAGTTTCGGATGCTCCTACTGAGCAAAATCAGGAAAGAATGGGAGCAGTGTAAAACCAAATTGAGTTGCTATCGAAACGATGTGAAACGACCGAAGCTCACATTGCTAGGATGGATAGATACATGAGAAAACACATGCCCAACTTTTATGATGATGAAGAGACTGAATCTGATGCGTAGTGGTGGTTTAAGGTTGATTACTATTATTGGATGTTTAAGTTTTATATTTAGACTTTATGGTAGATTTGAATGATATGATATATATATATATATATATTAGACTTTATTATATTAACGTCGATATGTATTAGTAGACTGATATTGAATATTTTGACTTTAACTAATTATGCTTTGGTTTGATATTATGGGATTTGAATGTTTCTTTGTTGAAGGTGGAATTGGTTGTATAGTTGAATTGGTTGTTTATAATATTGGCATTTGACAGGTGGTGTGCTAATAAAATAGCAGTATTTTCCAAAAATCAACCCATTTTTCTGACTATAGTAGTCGGAGGTTAAGGCCAGAATGATGCATATTCCGACTACTGACTACAGTAGTCGGAAGATAAGGCCAGAATGATGCATATTCTGACTACTGTAGTCGAAAAATAAAATAAAATAACTAATAAATAATTATTATTTGAATAATATTCCGACTACAGTAGTCAGAACTAAATTTTTAAAAATAAATAATATTTTTTTCTTTTCCGACTACTTCAGTCAGAAAATAGCTGCTTTTTCAAAATTTTCGCGGAAAAAATGTTCCGACTACAGTAATCAGAAAACTTTTTTCGACCTACCGTTTTTCGACTACCCAAAATCGGTCGGAAAGTAATCGGAATAGGTACTTTTCCGACTACTTTCTGACTATTTTGGTAGTCGGAAAATAGCATTTTTTTAGGTAGTGTCTTATTTATAGGAGAACCTACCAAACATTGAACCAATCATATTGCATGGTTCTGCAACTTGCAATTTACAGCTTGCAAAATTGCAAGTCTTGTTATAATTTAAAACTTGTTGCACCTTCCAAAACAAACTACACAAATTGATTTTGCAATTATGTTTCCGCTGCCCATTGCAACTTATTATCATTTTCTCTTATTTCTTTTTATTTAAGAGGGTTCCATAAATTTCATTCCTTTTACTTTTGTTTTTGATTTTGCTTTTGCTTTTGCTTTTCCTTTTCTAAATCATTTTCTCTTTTTTTTCTTTTTTTCTTTTTTATTTAAAAAGGTCCAACAATTAGTCTGTTGAATACTTTACTCGAGACCACAAGGTAAAGTTTCAATAATGATATCACCGTTGGTTCTTTATTTCAGTTTCATAGACAAATTGGTGATGTAAGAGCAAACATAAGCAAACTGAGAGTTGTATATTCTATTCTTTGTTTGTGGCTGCGCTCATTACTTTGCAGTAGTCAGAATAAAATAAATTTTCCATTTTATGCATAACTTTGTAACAAATGATTCAGAGCCTATAAAATATTACACGGCGCCTTCCTGAGATTCTTTGGAAGGGCGACGTAAGGCTAAGCAACCGATGTCAAAGTGGTTGTTGTCCGCCAAGTGAGGTCCCCTCCGCACGCTAGACGAGATTGTCAGTGTCGTGCAGGAAAACCAATGCCAACAATTTGAGAGAACAGTACTGAGAATTGAATAAAAGTTTGATTGTATTAATGAAAGTTGTTACAAAGAAGGCAACANGTGTCGAGGGGGAGAGACACCAGTACAGAGAATTGCTTGCTAGAAAATGTTTGATTGCTTGATCCCCCCTAATAATGCTTAAAAAAAATAAACCAACATTACAGGAATAGACAAAAATATGCTAGAGAAACATAAGGAAAGTACATGGAATAAAAACTACTCTAATAATATAGGAAAAAAGGACTTAGTTTTCCACAGGGGTAGAAACAGGTCCATTGTCAGCTGCTTGTGGCTGCGCGCTCGCGAGGGAAATTGGTGGGGCGACAGAGGCACAGGCGCGCTTGTCACTTGGCGCGGCC
>ML304848.1:0-22092 GCA_005239505.1 Nicotiana paniculata | reverse complement strand
TATATATATATATTATTTGGATAAATCATACTATCTATCATGAAAAATAAACTTGTAATTTTACGAAAAAAAAGTACGAGGTAAAATTATTACATAAAAAGGTAGGTAAACAAAAGGTTAGGTAAACGATAAAATAAAATTATTTATTAATAAGGAGGAGCAAGTTGAGAGGGAAAACTAAGGTAACGATACGACCCCACCAAATCGGTCCTTACGTGGAGCGGCGCTTTTCATCATTATGCAACGACGAATTTAACGATACGATATAAATGTCCTCTGGGCCACTTAAACTTGCTTCGGATTTTAAAGTCGATATATTAACTCTCATTTTCCCCAATTTTGCATCTCAACTTGATAAAAATGCTTATGATAAGCCCTTCTCTTAGAGCGTGTATCTCAATTTCTCGTATGAATACCACGTCAGATTCTCAGATCATTTATTATTTGACAGTTGTAATTTGTGGTATCTGTCTTTTTCCAAAATCAACTTATTAAATTTTTATTTTTTCTTCTCTTTCCCTTCTTTTATTCCTCACTATAGCTCTGCCAGAAGAACTCCCTCCCCTCCCCCCACCCCTACCCCACAATTTCCAATGGTAAAATCCAAATCTGATCCATTCTAAATGGGACTTTACAATGCCGAAAAATCAAAATCGAAAAAACACCAAGAAGAAAAAAAAAAAGTCAGAGTCCAATTTTGAAACCTAATATCAAAATAAAAGAATAATCACTATAACTTTAAGAAAAATTACTCTTGTCTTCTTCAAAGCATTTGCTAACCATTTGTAAAATCAGAAATAATAGGTACGATTGGACCCCATGAATGCAATGAAAGTCGTTGTCCCTTTTGCCTTTTTTCTTGTTGACAGGCGAAAATTATACCAAAATTTATACTTCAATGTGATATATTTTGAGGTTGATTGTTGACAGAAGTACCATTAGAGAGAAAAGGGGAAAGGGGAGGTGGGAGTTTGATAGGGAAGACGAGAGAGGTGGGAGGGAGGGAAAAAGTGAAGGTGGAGAGAAAGAACTTTTTTTCTCATTTATATTTTATTATGATTTTAATAATTTTTTATTAAAGACAATATTATCACGCGCTTTGATAACAGTGATTTTGCACATAATTTAGCCATGTCAGTTGCGCCGCTTCTTTATAAGCATAGTCACGGTCAAATAAATTTATTAGTAATCATTTTGTCATGTTGGATTGTTCAAATATAAAAGTACAAATTCATTCCATTTATAAATTGATACAAGTTTAAATGGCTACGAGACCATTTGACCTAAAATTTAAAATGAAAACCATCCAAACAATATAAAGGGGATAACAGATTCTACTGCCTTTGTTCATGTTCCAGGGAGTATTTAAAAAATTTAATAATAATGCACTGTTTACTATTCTTTGATGCATATTTTAATTTTCTGGTCACTGAAAAATAGAGACTCGCCACCACTCCATAGCTGCTCTCGGCTTCCATATCCAATTTCTCCACAACTTCAGGTGACGAAGCCATTTGCAAGTAATTGTTGTTTCATTATGACGTCATCTCTTAGAACTCACCGGAGAGGTAACGAGGAGAAGAATCGCAGGGTAGGTTATTGGGGAAATTCATGTCGATTCACGGGCAAGCTCGGGGAGCAGCAGTTCGGAGTACGGCACCGGTAACCGGACTTTCTCGCCGGTGGTAAAATTTTCGCCGGTGACTCGACGGAGGAGATGTAGTTGTCTTAGTCAAGGATTTCTTTCCCTTGCTTCAGTCAATTAGGTGATCTTAGTTCAATTTTGATATCGTTGACAGGTTAAATATATGGGAAATTTGTTTTTCAACTAATACTCTATTCTTGGTTTACTTTTACTGTTTAGATTAAGACAATGATAGTCCTCACTTATTGTACTCCTAATGTTTTACGATAACAACAATGACGTTTGGGGATGATTGTGTGTATATAGAGTTTACTTAAAAATTATTTTCCATAAACTTTGGACTCGAAAAAATAAAAAGATTGCTGTATCACTTGTCAAACTCTTGTTCTGGTAACAAAAGCATAAATTATAAGTATACCATAAACATTATAAAAAGAAAAGATTAGTACCATAAACCATTAAAAGCGAGATCATAATGTAATTTAATCCTTTTTGTTTTCTTTCTAAGAATATACCGCAAGCAAAAGTTCGATAATCTGAAAATTAAGTGGAACTTTAGCCATATATATAGAGTAAATTAATGACTAATCCTTGTACTCTAGATGCCTTTAGTTAACTATTTTTTTAAATGCTTCTGCTTCAAGTCTTCTAGTCATCTTTATAATCACGTGATGTGGAAAATCTTTAATTAGTAATAGTCAAACTTGTCTATCATTTTTAAGTGCCAACTTTCTTCAAATTTCTTCATTCACAAATCTTGAAAGTTCTTTGCAGAAGTTGGGAGAGATATGGCTGCAGTTTATGCTGCAGTAACTTCTCTGATGGGAACAATACAACTGGTTTCACAATCCACCTCAGACCTTCAGGAGGGTCACAAAGAACACTTGAAATTACTCTACGACAAGGTTGGCTCTATGCTAGAGTTTCTTGACACTAATTCTGATGATGAACTAATGAAGAATTTGCTAAAAAAGGCCAAAGATGTAGCACATAAAGTAGAAGACGAAGTTGAATCACACGTTCAAAGAGACGCCCAGAAGAAGCTTCTTAAGATGTTGCAACGAGTCTTTCACCTTCCAACAAATGCCCATTCGAGGCTTCTTATGATCTTGCAACGGGCTACAGAAGAAGTTGATTCTGTCAAGGAAGAGCTCAACAAGCTGAAGGATAATAATAATAATAATAATAATATGCGAGCTGGAAATTTTTCACTTCGTGGTTCTAGTTCACCATGATTGCATGTTTCAACCCTCGAGAACAACATGGTGGGGCACAGCATTGAACTGGAGCTCATGCGGGGTCAACTTACAGGACACTTGTCTCAGCTGGAAGTCATCTCTATTGCTGGGATGGGTGGCATTGGCAAGTCAACCTTTTCCAAAAGAATGTTTAATGATCCCTCAATTGTGAGCTTCTTTGATGTTCGTGGATGGGTTACTGTGTCCAAGGACTGCAATTTAAGAAAGATGCTTCTGTACTTCCTTCAAGATGCTGGGGTAAATGCGGAGCTTGATAAGAAAAGCGATATTGGAGAAGAAGAAGAAGAAGAAGAAGAAGGTAACTTGAAAAAGAAGAAGAAGATAAGTGATGTACAACTAGCAAATCGCACGCAGAAAAGCGATGGAGAACTAGCAGATCTCTTGCAAAAAAGTTTAAAAGGTAGGAGGTATTTGATTGTTGTGGATGACATATGGAGCACAGAAGCTTGGGATGAGTTTAGGCTATGGTTTCCAGAATACAATAATAGAAGTCGGATATTATTGACTACTCGAGACATTAAGGTTGCTCAATATGCTAGCTATCCTAGGGATCCTTCTCCAATGCGTTTCCTGAAGCCAGAGGAAAGTTGGACTTTATTTTGCCAAAAGGCATTTGACCAAAAAGTCTGTCCAATTGAATTTGAGAATATTGCTAGGGAAGTTGTGAAAAATTGCAACGGATTACCACTGATGATTTCTGTGGTTGCAGGGGCTCTATCTAGCAAGAGGACAGTGGATGAGTGGAGGAAAGTAGCTCAAAGTGTGAGTTTGTTAGTAAATCTTGATGATTATCAACGCTGCTCAAGAGTGCTCGCTTTGAGCTGCAATCATCTTCTGTCTCATTTGAAAGCTTGCTTTCTGTATTTTGGAGTTTTCCCAAAAGCAAGTGAGATTTCTGTGAAGAAGTTGATTAGATTATGGGTTGCCGAAGGATTCCTGGAGCTGAAGGGGTTTGAGAGATTGGAAATAGTGGCTACTAATCTTTTAAGTAATCTTATTGATAAAAGTCTAGTTGTTGTTGGCAAGCGAAGTTTGAATGACAAAATCAAGACATGTAGGATTCATGATCTTCTGCACGATTTATGCTTGAGAGAAGCTGAAAGCGAGAATCTCTTGTATGTTACAGAAACGCCGGTGACTACATATGAAGGATCTAGAAAGGTTTCCTCTGAAGTTCGTCGGTGGGTGTCAGTTTATCCAAAGGACGGTAGGTTTTCTCCAATTTGTTTTAATTGTAGAAAAACACGTTCTCTTCAGGTTTATTCCTACATAACAGAGCATTCTCCTTCTAAATTAGGACTAGACCATTTCAAACTTCTTAGAGTATTGGAATTGGAGAAAAGTTGGTATGAATTCCCTAGTGAAGTAGTACACCTAGTTGCTTTAAGGTATTTGGCAGTGAAGGTTTCTAGGAGTCCTAAAGATCTACCAATTTTCAATCTTATGAATCTACAAACTTTTAATTTTCCTCAAAATATGCCAGAATACCAAGGGGTCATATATCTGCCAAGTGAAATTTGGGAAATGTCTCAGTTGAGGCATCTCCGGTCTACAAGGATGTATTTATATTCTCCTCCTCCAATGGTATCAGATAATGAAGTTAAGTATCGGGCGTTGGAAAACTTGCAAAGTGTTTCTGGGTTGATTCATCGTTGTTGCACAAAAGAAATATTTGAAGGGATTAAGAAAGTGAAAAAATTGGGGATTTATGGAACTAAAGATGATTTTAATAGTGAGCCTAGATGCCTCGAGAATCTAATGGATTTACCTGAGCTTGAGGCACTAACTATTGTATCATACAGAAAATTCAAAGCTGATACATTTCTTAGGCTTCCATGTCCAGGTTCCTTTCCACCAAATCTCAAGAAGCTGACACTTAGCTGCACTTTTTTACTGTGGAAGGACATGAAAATCGTTAGCATGCTGCCCAAACTCGAGGTGCTCCACTTGAGGAATAATGCCTTTGTACCAAACATAGTCTGGGAATTAACAGAGATGCAATTTCCTAAATTGAAATTCTTGCTCCTCGAGCAGTTGAATATAAGATATTGGAGAGCCACTGATGATTGTTTCCCATGCCTTGAGCGTATAATTATAAGAAATTGCAGGTTCTTAAAAGAGATTTGCCAAGAATTTGCAGATAGTATGACACTGCAGCTAATTGAGTTACATCAATGTTCTCCTTCCCTTGTGAATTCTGCTGAACTGATCCAGAAAGTGCAATTAGAGAATTTGGGGAATAACATGCTTAAAGTGTATGCCTTTGACACCATTAAATGTAAGTGAAGTATTTCTGAATTATATGGTTCTTCAACATCCATTATAAGTTTGAATTCTGATGAACTGCTTTAAATTTTAAGCGTTCCACCTTTTAATTAAAATAGAAATGAGATAATCCATATTCGTTTTATTCATTTTCAACGGCTTCTCTCAATTTTAACTTAGCATTTAACTGCATGTGTTCTTAGACTACATTAATTGTGTACATTACAGTTGAATTAAATGGCAAAATGAAGTTCGAATTCGAATTGTTGGGACATGTTTGGGGGAACAGTTGTATGATTGAAGTTGGAAATATTAAATGTCTTTAACGTAATTGTATGTGTTATAGTGAGTTTTCAACTCTGATAATCTCTCATGCTATTTTTCTTTACACTTACTTGAGACTCACTTGTAATGGCCATTTGTACAGGGAGAATCTGGTGCGAGCTAACCGTTTCCACTTACTACGATTGAACCAATGCCCAACATCCCTGAAATATGAGCAGCTTGTTTTTCTGTTAAGACGCAGTGAGACAGATACAGGCAAGTGCAGACTTAGACCTAATTTGTTGAAGGATTTGCAAATTCACGCTAGGTCGGGGAAGGGCCGCACCCCAAGAGGTGTAATGTAGACAACCTACCCTAAGCATTAGTGGCTGTTTCCACGGCTCAAACCCGTGACTTATATGTCACGTAGAGATAATTTCACTGTTGCTCGAAGGCTCAAGGCTTGCTTGAGACACTTTCTCCACCAACACCATACATCTATCATCTATGCGCTCAGGGCATGGAAATAATCATCAGTGGTTCAGTGAAAGGGTGTATAACAATCATCCTACATAGTATTAAATATTTCTAATGAACTTGTTTTAGTTATTTATTCACGGCAAGAATAAAGTTCATTAGATAACTAAGTTCATCATTTCCCTACGCACACAGTCAAACCTCGCTATAACAGTATTCCTATATAACAACCATTTATTATAAAAGCCAAGTTTTTCTTAAAACCGATTTTTTAAGTTATATTTTACCTCTCTATAATAGTTTTTTACCTATAATAACAACAACCTTATTTATAACAGAACGCTCTTTGTAGAATTATTCCTCTATCACAGCCATATAGAATCTTTAAGATTACTAAAGTTAACTCTAAAAATATGCAAACAACCTTTTCCACTAAACAAAGTTTCTATCTTGCATAAGATATAAGAATTGAAGATTTGCACATGATATCTTTTCCGTTCAACAAATTCCAAAAAATATTTAGATAGAAAATTTAACTGTTAAGCTCTTAGATTGTATTCAAGGGAAAACTATTGATTTTTGTTGAAAATTTAGACACGAATTTTCGCAATTCAAGCGTTATATTACTAGTAACAGAATAAAATCTACGAAACAAGCTACAATTACAAAGTTCTTCTATTAATCTTGAACTCTCGGTAGCTTTAAAATGTCTGCCCTAGAGTTTAAATCTTCATACGGAATTTATTTATTATGTATTAGCTTTATTGAATATTTAACTAGTGAAATATGGATATCTTTTGAGATTTTGAATTTGAATAATTCTTTAACAGTTTAACAGTTGCTAATTTTTTCTTGCTCTGGTTAGATTTGTTGGAAAAAATTAATCACAAGGGGGAAACAACACTTTAGTAACTCTATGAGCTGCAGTTTGGTACAATTTGCAAATTCCATAGCAGCTCGCAGCATTTATTTGCAATAATTTTTTTTTTGGTAATTAAGAATTTTATTACCAAACTGGAAGAATTTGCAGCTCAATTTTTTTTTTTAAACCAAACTGACAGTTCTATGGCTGGACATGCATCCTCAACCTTAGTAAATCAAGCATCTACGTCATCCTATGCCTTAAGTTTCAATATCAGACACTAGAATACTTGTTCTTTCCTGCAATAACTACTAAATAATAGTAAAAAAAATTATATATTTTTTTTATTAGTTTCTCCGCACGTGCGTTGCACGTGTATGCCAAGTCATGCAATCCATAATTTTGTAAAATAATGTTCCTATTATTAAAATAAAGTATTGAATAACTAATTATACATGAAAGAATAAAATACAAGTTTATGTGAATGATCAATATAGGCTGTCGCACAATCTCTTGTTTGCTGCGGTCAAGATTATAGGATGTCGTCAGAACCCACGAAGATTGAACAATTAAAGTTTAATTAGATACATGTGTAATTTCTGTACGTATGACATCGTTATTAAATCCTCTTGAAAATATCATTGTACCGTTGGATAAGACATTTGGAGGGTTCAAATTTTCAGTTAGCATGATGGGTCTATTTTCTTTTAAAAATAACATGTAAGAAAATATAAATATATCTAATTTCTTGTTGCATTTGTAAACACAAGTATATGTAGCTATATGTGGCGGGTGATCATTGTTGTTCAAGCATTTGAGCATTCATCTTGGTAGTAGTTTTTGTACAATTTTTCGTAGAGTCAAAACTCATAAATGTCTTTCTTTCATAGCAAACTTGCTATCAACATTTCTTTTAGTTGATTTACAAATTCATTTCTGCTTGCTAAAATAGCCCTTTGTTTAATTATGAGTTTTATTAGGCATTCCTCTATCCTACTACCACAATTTCCTCTGACATTGATTTTGAGCTGAATCTTTTAAATTAACGGCCACAAATGTGATTCCAAATTCTTGTAGATTTTGGAAAAATCGACAACGATTTACAAAAGTATCCTTCAAAGACCATTACCTTTTCACCAAAACTAAAGGTTCATTGACGTATATTATATCTCAAAAATTCCATTCAACTATTTCAATTGTGTGACGCTTGGCCATGGGTGCTTCATCTCATACTATCAATAATTTGTCTTATCAATTTATAGGTATATATTATTTTGTTAGTTCTATTTTGGTTGCCATTTTGATTTAGGCTGCTATGGTTAGGTCGATAAAGAAAACATAGTATTATAGTAATAATATAGGATATGTTTTGTTCTTTTTTAAATATGATTAACTATATCGTTTGAAATAGATAATATACTTAAATAATTTGAAACAAATTACTAACATTTTGTGCTGACAATAGCTATTATTATTTTAGTAAGTATATTTAAACAACCTTAATTATTGTAGAACAGAAGTATTAAAAGTAAAAAAAAAAAATTTACATTGGAGGCAAAACAGTAAAAAGTATTTTAACTAATTGTATCGTTTCAATATTTTTAATTTATTCAATCTTTTCAATATTTTTTAATCTACTCAATTGTTGAGAAACCGAAAACAGTCGGGATTAATACTTGCAACAATAAATGACAAAAATAAAACCAATAATGAATGGGCATGGCTCATATACTATATACTATAATAATAACAGACAACAATTAGTCATTGATCAACAAAAGACACAATTAACTGGATTTAATTGCAAAAGAAGTGAATCGATGCATCACAATTTACTGAGTTAGACATTTTCTGACCTCCAATTGAAAATTCTTGGGAAGAAAAAATGTGAAGAATCACTTGTGTTTTTGGAAAACCAGCACTAAAACAATCACTATTATTTTTAGCCCCACGGTGGACGCCAAACTGTTTACCATGAAAATGATAATTACAATTAAATTTGATTGTGTGGTTCTAAAAATATGCGATTTATTTTAATACCAGTTGCTAGGCAATAGATGCTAAATGTAGGTGAAGAAAGTGCGATAATGATAAAGGAAGCAGAGATATGCAGACCGAGCTACTGAGGGACGGGGTCTCGAGTTGATCGAAACAGGACCTCGAGGTCGAGCTCGAGAGCTTGATGGAGAGCATTCGGTGAGTGATTTAACTGCTTAACGGCCTCGAAAGTGGCCTCTTTATTATCAATAATAAGAAATAAATGAAGAACTATAAATGAAACACAATAAATGGATGCAGTAAATCAATGTAATAATTGTAGAGAATGTTTAAGTTAGGGAGAAGGGAATGTTGTTGTTTTGTATTGAATATCATATCTATTACAAAGTGACAAGTGTCACCTTTATATAAGAGGGAGAATCCCAACATAGTACATGTGTAGTTATTACAAAGAAATACAACTGGTACATCTATTTAATGTAAAGAGATATGTCTGGTACAACCATTTAATGCCACGGTACGGGCTTGTACTATTTTGTGTACTTTTGTCATCTATGAGCACGTGCCCCTTGGTAATTTCCTGCTTTTCTATGTTGGCCTTCGACATGCACTATCTCGGGGTCGAAGACCTTCGATATGGATTGCCTCGAGGTCGAGGACCTCCGATGTGGATTACCTCGAGATCGAGGACCTTCGATATGGATTGCCTCGAGGTTGAGGACCTCCGATATGTATTGCCTCGAGGTCGAGGACTCGCGATATGCCTTGATACCAGAGCTCGGGGCTTCTAGTCTTCTAAACGTCGAAATGACTGTAAAATCGGGCTCTCCGATTTTAGTCGTATACAGATAGTCCCCGCATCCCTTAGAATGAAATGATAAGAAACGGTCTTGAATTCTTGGCTCTTCGAAATCTTCATCATGATGTCAGTCACGTGAGGTCATCAACTGATGTGATAGGAAGGTTGCACAGATCACGGTTCTCGAAAAAACCCCTAAATCGCTTTTTTCCGCCTTTTCAACTTCTTTAACCCGCTTGAAAAAACCTCAATAAATATTCCAACCCTTCTTTTTCAAATTTTCATCCTTCACAACACCTTAAAACCCCCACTTAGCAACTCTTGCTTTCTTCGCCAGTTTTCTTCTTCTCATTCTGCAATGCTAATGCAGCTATGGCCAAGACTTCTAAAATGGTCCCTCAAAAAGAGAAAAACCCCTTCTTCTCCACGCTCTTCTAAAAGCGCAATGATAGTTTCCCCTTGCGCTGAGGAGTGTCTCCTTGTACCTTATGAAACGTCATCTGATCTTGAGGATGATAAATCTTTGTGGGTCGCAGGCTGCCGCGAACCCATGCCTCGATATGCTGGTCCGGCGACTGATAATGAAGAGGCGAAGGTTGATTCCCGTTGAGAAAAAGCAGCGCCAGTAAAAATCCCTCCATCTGAAGGAGATATAGCTATTGATAGAGCCTGTCGGGCTATTCCTCAGCGGGGAGAAGATAACTTGGAGATACGTTCTCGTGTCGCAGATAAATAATGATGTTGAGAACTTCTTCACCAATTCTTCTTTTCCCTGAATCCGAGTCCAAATAACTTCACATATATGTAATGGGCACCTTCTTACATATGCCACCGATGCTCAGAAGGAGTTGAGAGGGAGACTTTCAATTGAGACCGAAGAAGCAGTAAGCATGCCCGGTGTAAATCTCGGGGGGAGACCCTCGAGGAGATTCACAATAAGGGCTTTGGATTCTCGAAAGAGATAGAGCAGGCTGATGAAATTGACACTAAGTCCCTCCTCTCTACCGATGCCGAAGCCGAAGAGAAANGGGGGGGGGGGGGGGGGGAGAAGACGAAGTCCCGATAATAATGACAAATTAGGTCTCAAAGAAGGTAGATTAGGTTTTTACTTGTTCTTTTCTTTGTGTAAGGGCTCCAGGCATGAGCCTTTTAAAATACACCTTTGTGAATCTTCACTATATAAAGGCCTTTGTTTTTGCCATTTCTTGTCTTTTCTTTTCTTTTTGGAATAGACTGTGATGCATGTTGATATACTGTCTTTTCTTTGCTTTTTACCCTCCTTTCTGTTCTTGATGGGCGATTGGTGGTAGTCGATGACTGTCAGTATGGGACTCAGTCCTCGAGTCAAAGGAATGCTTCGGTCAAGGCTGCTGCCCTCGAGATACGACTTCGTAATGCCCGAGAAGATAGCTTAATCCATTCGAGAAGGATTCGAGGCTGATTTTCTGAATACGAAGGTCGACAAGAAAGTGGCCGTTTACTTGAAAGATACTATCGAAGCTCAGGCCGAGTTGAGAGGAGATTTCAACAGAGAGAGGAGGAGCAATGAGTATGCCCGATGCAACTCCCGAAGGGAGACTCTCGAGGAGATACATGCTAGGGGCTTTGACCTCTCGGAAGAGATAAAACAGGCCGAGGCAGATGACATCGACGCCAAATTTCTCCTTTCACCTTGAGCTGATGCTGATACTTGAAGGCCGTCGTGGGAGCTGGTCCGAGGGGCCTTTGAAGGAGCTGGTCCCGAGAGTAGAATAGATTTTCTGCTTTGTTGTTTGCATAAGACTCATATGGGAGCGTTGCAAATATGTATTTGTAACACACACACACACACACACACACACATATATATATGAAATATTCTTTGATTTGATTTGCCTATTGGTAGTTAGTCCGGCGAATTGGACTTTGAGATGGAATCCTTGGGGTTATAAATTGGCCCTGAGGCTCTTTTTAAGCTGGCTACTCGGGCTCTTAAGCTTTAGGTCGGTACGACCTTCATCGTAGCTGGCGACATGGGCCCTTACGCTTTTTTGGCCCTGAAACTCTTTAGTTAACTGTACCGAGCTTAGTCTCTGAGTCGGGTTTCGACTCGAGCTCAACGGCCCTCAGGTTTTCAAATTGGCCCTGAGGCGCTTTGTGTCGGTATGACTCATAGCTGGCGACTTGAGCTCTTACGCGTAAGGTCGATACGACTTTTAATGTAGTGGTCGACTCAAAATCTTACGCTTTTTTGGCCCGAAGGCGCTTTAGTTAACCGTATCGGGCTTAGTCTCTGAGTCGGGTTTCGACTCGAGCTCAACAGCCCTCAGGTTTTCAAATTGGCTGTGAGGCGCTTTGTGTCGGTATGAACCGTAGCTGGCGACTTGGTCTCTTACGTGTAAGGTCGATACGACTTTTAATGTAGTAGGCGACTCGGGATCTTACGCTTTTTTGGCCCGGAGGCGCTTTAGTTAACCGTATCGGGCTTAGTCTCTAAGTCGGGTTTCGGCTCGAGCTCAACTGCCCTCAGGTTTTTAAATTGGCCCTGAGGCGCTTTGTATCGGTATGACCCGTAGCTGGAGATTTGGGCTCTTATGCGTAAGGTCGACACGACTTCTAATATAACGGGCGACTCGTGCTCTTACTCTTTTAGGTTGGTACAACCTTTGATGTAGCGGGCGACTTTGGCTCTTACGCTTTATGGAAACAGTCGGACGTCTCCGAGTTGCGTTAGTTTGGCCGGAGCCTTTCAGTACCCGAGTGAGATAGCCATGGCGTCTTTATCGAGGGTATGCATTTTGGGTCTTACAAGTTCGATATATAGCCTTGACTTTGATATGGGGTTTATGCCTGTTTTAAGGCCTTACAAGTTTGTACATGCCTTGCTTGAGGTCTTATAGTTTTGATGTTGCCTCATGGAGGGCTTACGAGTTCGAAGTGTCCGGCCCTAGGGTGTTACGGCTTCGAGTTAGATGCAGTCCCCGAGTCGGAATTGGTGTTGCCTCGAGGAGGGCTTATGAGCTTGAATTTACCTGCCCTGAGGTCTTACGACTTTGAATTCGATAATCTGAGCCGACTGCCGGGGGTAGTCCCCGAGTTGAGATTGTTGATATTGCCTCGTGGAGGGCTTATGTTGTTGATATTTCCTCGTGGAGGGCATATGAGCTCGAAGTTACCTGCCCTGAGGTCTTACGGCTTCGAGTTTTTGGTGACTCGGTGGAGTGACTGTCGAGGACAGTTCCTGTGTACTTGCTAAATTTTTAGCCCTGGGGCTGTCTCTTGTGAAAATGGCAAACTTCTTTGATGTGCAAGATGTTTTGACAGGAGGTACTTCTCTGATTTCTTGGTACAAGTATACATGTTTTTTCCATCGAGGGTTCGATTATTCTATGCGGATACGGTTCATTCGACCGTTTGATCCGATACATCATTCTCCTGTCGAGACCCTCTTCGGCATATTTCAGTGATCTCCCGAGGGGATGCCCCTCAGTATTCGAGGTTGATCGAAGAGAAGCCTTGAATACTTGGTGATTTCTCCTTAGGTAGCATATGGATGTTGCCTCGTTAAAAACCTCGCCGGTAAAATCCATTTTGGGATAAAATCTGACGCGAGGGAAAAAGAGCGCAATGCATGCTTTAAAACCTAAGGCCTTCGAGCTGGGGGATGTTTTGATTCCCTTTAGTCGCACACCTGCGCCTTTCGTTAGTGTAAAAGCTTGAAGGAAAGAGGGAGAGGATTGTACCTTAGCTATAATAGCGTTTGAGCATTGATATGTTCCAATGGTTTGGCAGTTGCTTGCCTTCCATGGTGCCGAGCTTGTAGGATCCTTTGCCGATTACTTCGAGGACGCGGTACGGCCCTTCCCATTTCGGGCCTAGCTTCCCCTAGTTAGGGTTTCGAGTGCTTTGGGTGAATTTCCTTAGAACTAAATCCCCGGTTATGAAATATCGGAGGTTTTCATTTCGGTTGTAATATCTTTCGATTCTTTGTTTTTGGGCGGCCATCCGGACCAGTAAAGCATCTCGTTTCTCATCTAATAGCTCGAGGGCCGTAGTCATGGCCTCATCGTTTGAGTCTTCGGTGGCATGTCAGAATCTGGCGCTTGGCTCTCCGATCTCGATCGGTATCAGAGCCTCGGAACCGTACACCAAAGAGAACGGTGTCTCTCCTATGCTTGATTTAGAGGTTGTCCGATATGCCCATAGTACTTCGGGTAGCATTTATCCCCACTCCCCCTTCGCATTTTCTAACTTCTTTTTCATGTTCCGAATGATGGTCTTGTTTTTGGATTCGGCTTGACTATTTGCACATGGGTGGCAGAGCGTTGATAATATTCTTTTGATTTTGTGATCTTCGAGGAACTTTGTTATTTTGCCTTCGATGAACTGCTTCCTGTTATCACACGTTATCTCAGAGGGGATGCCAAATCATCACATGATGTGATCCTATATGAAGTCGATGGCTTCTTTTTCTCTTATCTTTTCATAAGCCTGCACTTCCACCCATTTTGAGAAATAGTCAGTCATAAACAGAATAAATCTAGCTTTACCCGGTGCCGTTGGTAGGGGGCCGACTATGTCCATTCCCCATTTCATGAATGGCCATGGTGATAAAACTGAATGTAGCTGTTCACCGGGTTGGTGGATCATTGGCGCGAATCTCTGACACTTGTCGCATTTTCGGACAAATTCTTTTATGTCCCTTTTCATGTTGTCCCAGTAGTAACCTGCTCTGATCACATTTTGAATTAAGGAATCGGCACCAGAGTGATTTCTTAAGGTGCCCTCGTGAATTTATCGGAGCACGTAACCAGTGTCTCCTGGTCCCAAAGATACTGCCAGGGGCCCGTCGAAGGTTCTTCTGTATAGAGCTCCGTTTTCGTCGAGTGAAAATCGGGCTGCTCTAGTCCGAAGGGCCCTTGACTCTTTTGGATCCGTGGGCAACTTCCCACTTACCAAATAATCGATGTATTTGTTTCTCCAATCCCATGTTAGGCTGGTGGAGTTGATTTCAACATGGCCTTCTTTGATCACCGATTTGGATATCTGAACAACAACCTCGGGGAGTACGTCATCTTCTTCGACGGATGACCCCAGGTTTGCGAGTGCATCGGCCTCGCTATTCTGCTCCCGAGGTATGTGGACCAGAATCCATTCTTTGAAATGACGCAAAGTGGTTGAAGTTTGTCTAGGTACCGTTGCATCCTATCCTCTCGAACCTCGAAGCTCCCGTTTGCCTGGCTTACTACCAAAAGGGAATCACATTTGGCTTCGATGACTTCTGCTCCCAGGTCTTTTGCTAGATTGAGACCTGCAATCATAGCCTCATACTGAGCTTCATTGTTAGTCAACTTTGCAGTTTTTATAGATTGTCTAATCACGCTACCTGCAGGTGACTTCATAACTATGCCGAGCCCGGATCCTCTCACATTTGAGGCACGTCGGTGAATAAGGCCCACACCATCGATGATGCGACCGTTTTTAGCAGAAGTTCTTTTTCTACCTCGGGCACGAGGGCGGGTGCAAAGTTGGCCACGAAATCTGCCAGAATTTGGGACTTGATAGCCATTCGGGGCTGATATTCAATATCGTACCCCCCGAGCTCGTGGCCCACTTGGCTAGCCGGCCCCATAATTTAGGTTTATGTAATATGTTACGGAGAGGATATGTTGTTAAAACACATATATGGTGGCTTTGAAAATAAGGTTCCAATTTTCGAGATGCACTTATTAATGCAAGAGATAATTTTTCTAAGTGTGGATACCTGGTTTCAGCATCTCCTAGGGTTCGACTTACATAGTAGACAGGGAATTGTGTACCTTGCTCATCTCGAACCAACACGCCACTTACTGCTACCTCAGATACTGCTAAGTACAAGTATAACGTTTCATCCTCCTTTGGGGTGTGGAGAAAAGGCGGGCTTGAGAGATACCATTTTAATTCCTCCAAGGAACGCTGGCACTCCGGAGTCCACTCAAAGTTGTTTTTCTTTTTGAGTAGGGAGAAAAAGTGATGGCTCCGATCTGATGACCTCGAGATGAATCGACCCAGTGCCGCTATCCGCCCGGTCAACCGCTGTACGACCTTTACATTGTTTACCACCATGATTTCTTCGATGGCCTTGATTTTGTCGGGGTTGATTTCAATTCCCCCGGTTTGATACCATGAAGCCTAAATCTTTTCCCGAACTTACGCCGAAGGCGCATTTCTCGGAGTTGAGCTTCATGTTGTAGCTTCTAAGGATGTCGAAAGTTTCCTGCAAATGAGTAAACTTGTCTTCTGCGTGGAGAGACTTAACCAACATGTCATCAATGTAAACTTCCATGGATTTGCCTATTTGATGTTCGAACATCTTATTAACTAGGCGCTGGTATGTGGCCCCTGCATTTTTTTGCCCGAAGGACATTACATTGTAGCAGTATGTGCCATACTTCGTGACGAACGAAGTCTTTTCCCTATCCTTGGGGTTCATTTGAATCTGATTATACCCGGATTAGGCATAAGGTGAGAGTCTTGTGGGCGGCCGTGGAATCAATCAATCAATCGATGTTGGGAAGCGGGAATGAGTCTTTAGGGCATGCTTTATTTAAGTCCTTATAATCTACGCACATTCTTAATTTTTTCCCTTTCTTGGGAACCACTAATACATTGGTCAACAACTCGGGATATTTTACTTCCCTAATGGACCTTATTTTTGAGGAGTTTTGTTACCTCGTCTTTGACGAACGCATGTTGTACCTCGGACTGAGGCCTCCTTTTTTTCTTCACCGGTTTGAACCTGGGGTCGACGCTCAGTCGATGGGTGGTTATTTCCGGGGAGATCCATTTCATATCTAAGTGGGACCAAGCAAAGCAATCAATGTTGTCAATAAGAAATTGAATGAGTTCTTTCCTGAGTTCGGGGGTTAATCCTGTTCCCAGGTATACCTTTCGATCTAGTAGGTGTTTCATCAAAACGGCTTGTTCCAGCTCTTCAACCGTTGATTTTGTTGCGTCCAATTATTTGGGGTCAATGAAGGCCCGAGGAGTGAGGAAGTATTCTCTGTCTATATTCCGACCCCTCCGAGGTGGAATATATGGGCTCTGACGCCACGTCGCATACCGCGAACATTTCCTTTGCCGTGTATGGTGAACCGTGTTGTTCACCATACACTGTCTTTATGCCATCGGCGGTTGGGAATTTCAACATCTATGGAGAGTCGACGGTACCGCCCTGATTCTGTGTATCCATGTCCTTCCCAACAGGGCGTTGTATCTCGTGTCCCCTTCGATGACGTAAAACCTGGTGACTCGAACTGTACCAGACATGTCGGCTGGGAGGATGATTTCTCTCTTCGTTGTCTCGCTCTCCATGTTAAAACCTCTGAGGGAATTAGAATTGGGTACAAGTTACCCTGAATCTAATTATATTGTCCGAGCTACCTGGATCCACGAGCACACGCTTAATTTGAACGCTATTCAAGAGGAAAGAAATTACCAGCGCATCGCTATGTGGTTGGGACAATGCTTCAACATCTTCCTCTATGAACACAATAGTTCTTTTAGGTTTACAACTTTGGGTTCGCTCTTTCGTGGCGGTGGGTACTTTGGCCCGTTTGAGCACGGGTTCTTGCGGTCCGTGATCCTCAGGGTCATTGTTTTCATGTGCGTTTACTGAGTTAGACATTTTCTGACCTGAAATTGAAGATTCTTGGGGAAGAAAAAATGTGAAGAATCACTTGTGTTTTTGGAAAACCAGCACTAAAACAATCACTATTATTTTTAGCCCCACGGTGGACGCCAAACTGTTTACTATGAAAATGATAATTACAATTAAATTTGATTGTGTGGTTCTAAAAATATGCGATTTATTTTAATACCAGTTGCTAGGCAATAGATGCTAAATGTAGGTGAAGAAAGTGCGATAATGATAAAGGAAGCAGAGATATGCAGACCGAGCTACTGAGGGACGGGGTCTCGAGTTGATCGAAATAGGACCTCGAGGTCGAGCTCGAGAGCTTGATGGAGAGCATTCGGTGAGTGATTTAACTGCTTAACGGGCCTCGAAAGTGGCCTCTTTATGATCAATAATAAGAAATAAATGAATAACTATAAATGAAACACAATAAATGGAAGCAGTAAATCAATGGAATAATTGTAGAGAATGTTTAAGTTATGGAGAAAGGAATGTTGTTGTTTTGTATTGAATATCATATCTATTACAAAGTGACAAGTGTCACCTTTATATAAGAGGGAGAATCCCAACATAGTACATATGTAGTTATTACAAAGAAATACAACGGGTACATCTATTTAATGTAAAGAGATATGGCTGGTACAACCAGTTAATGCCACGGTACGGGCTTGTACTATTTTGTTTACTTTTGTCAGCTATGAGCACGTGCCCCTTGGTAATTTCCTGCTTTTCTATGTTGGCCTTCGACATGCACTATCTTGGGGTCGAAGACCTTCGATATGCATTGCCTCGAGGTCGAGGACCTCCGATGTGGATTACCTCAAGATCGAGGACCTTCGATATGGATTGCCTCGAGGTTGAGGACCTCCGATATGTATTGCCTCGAGGTCGAGGACTCGCGATATGCCCTTGTACCAAAGCTCGGGGCTTCTAGTCTTCTAAACGTCGAAATGACCGTAAAATCAGGCTCTCTGGTTTATCCGTATACACTAATCAAATAACATTTTGGTTAATATATAAGGGCAATAAGGTAATTTGACTTTTTGGTTTTGTGGTTCCTATTTTTAATATAATATAGATAGATATAGATATAGATATAGATATAGATATATGCATTCTTTATATGTTATATACAAAAAGATACAAATTTTATACACTTTTCGGCTACCAAATATAAATAGTTTATGATACAGGCTAAAAGTGAAAAAAAAACCCGCAGTATTACACTTCTAGTTCCAGTAGGGTCCTAGTGTTGTGAAATATTTCCTTAATACAATCACCTTCAGAATATTAGTTTCCATAAAAAGTTTTATGGACGTATTGGTTAGAGTCCCATAAAAACATCAGGAAAATAGAATGTTTTAATAGGAAAAAGAAAGGTAGATCAGACATTAGTAAGGCATGGCCATGTCTTCAAGAAAAAATCCATCAATTCCTCAAGAAATAATCTTTGATTCTTCCTGTCAAATCCTTAATGTCCTTAAGATATAAAAAGTTTAACTCCCTTTTAGATGTTAGCTTAATGAGAGGATTTGAGAGAGAAGTTGTAATACCTGCATATTGATGAATGTAATATGTAAGATATATTGATTTATACAAGTTCACTCAATTCAGTCGATTCCCTCTTCTCTTCCAATTAACAAATTTACTAACTAACGTAACTACTCTAACTAACAACTAACAACTTTGCTGACGTGGCACTTATGTAACTAACTGTAATAGAATTTCGGAAGCTATATTTGTGAGGCTATATTTGTGTATCAATACTCCTCCCTGCAGAAGATCCTTGACATAAGGATCGAAGGCTGGAAATCTAGTCTTGAGAGAACTAAAGTATTGCAAGTAGCATGATCTGCTGATAAACCTATCTATTTGACTAACACTTGTGACACTGCCTTATTAGCCTTCTTTACTATCCTCCTTCATAGAGTAGATTCTAGATCTTGACAATGTGGGCTAGCAATATCAGTGACAGGAGGATATGAGATTTGAGCTGGTACTTCATAGCATTTTTTCAATAGAGACACATGAACAGTAGGATGTAGTTTGACTTGGGGGGGGGGGGAGGGGAGGGGAGTGTAGGCTACTATCCCCACCCTTTTAATGATCTGAAAAGGGCCATAGTACTTAGCAGCCAGTTTGTCAAATGGTTGAGTCGATCGGGTAACCTATTTGTAAGGTTGGACCTTCAAGTACACCCAATCTCCCACCGCAAATTGCATGTTACTCCTATGAGAGTTAGCTTGCTGTTTCATTCTAAGTTGGGCTCTCATTAAGTGATGTCTCAGAAGCTGCAATTTTAATTCCCTGTTTATCAATGTGTGATCAACATCAGCTGATGCAGATTCACCTGGTAAGTAGGGCAAGTGTAGGGGAGGTGGTCTTCCATAGACTGCATCATATGGAGTAGTTTTGATATCATAGTGGTAAGATGTATTATACCAATATCTTGCCGTATCCAAGCATGAAAACCAGTCAGTAGTTTCCTCATTGAAAAAACATCTCAAATAGGTTTCTAAGCACATATTCAAGACCTCAGTTTGATCATCAGATTGAGGATGGTAAGATGAGGAAGTATGCAACTGTACACCCTATATGGAAAAGAGTTCCTGCCAGAAAGAACTTAGAAAAACTGCATCTCTATCACTAACAATGGATTCTGGAAGACCATGTAGCTTGAATATGGTGTCCATGAACACCTTAGCTATAGACTGGGCTGTATAAGGGTGATTTAGGGGAATGAAGTGTCCATATTTTCTTAGTCTATCCACTATCACCAGTATGACTTTATAGCCATGAGATTTTGGAAGTCTATCAATGAAGTCCATGCTGATTTGAGACCAAACAACATCAAGTATGGGAAGTGGTTGCAGGACACCAGGATAAGCTGCTAAGTCAGCTTTACTCCTTTAGCAAGTATCACACTTCTACACAAAGGTTTTCACATCATTCCTTATTTTCCTTCCAATAGAAAAATGTCATTATTCTCTTTAGTGTTGCTTCAATACCAGAATGTCCTCCTTGTGGTGTGGAATTCCACAGAGTGATGATATCTTTCCTCAATTGCTGATAATTTTCCTTTCCTTCTTAGTTGGTTATTATACCAAGTAAAGTGAGAGTGGGTTGTAGGATTGGCTTGTAATTGTTCAATGAGAGCCTTCAAGTCAGGGCATGTATCCTAGCTGAGAGTTATGGCTTGCGTCAAGTCTGAACTTGTAGTCGAGATCACCAAAGCAAATAGTTCAGCCCCAGATACTCTTGAAAGAGCATCTGCTACCTTGTTGGTGTTTCCTTTCTTGTATTCTATGATATACTCAAATGGCATCAGTTTTGTCAGCCACATCAGCTGAACGTTTGTGTGCAACTTCTGCTCCATTAAGAACTTTAAGGTTTTTTGGTCAAATCTGATAACAAACTTTTGACCAAGCAAGTACCGTGACCATTTGGTTACAACATGAACTATAGATAATAATTCTTTGTTATAGACTGAGAGAGCTGCATGTGTGAGAGTGGTTTATTGATGAAGTCTATGAGATATCCTTGTTGCATGAGAATAACTCCTATTCCATATCCACTGGAATCTGTCTCTACAATAAATGTTTTACTGATATCTGGTAAGGCTAGGACAGGAGCTTTGGTTAAAGCTTCCTTCAGCTGATCAAAAGAAAGAAATGTTGTAGGTGACCACTTGAATCCATCTTTCTTCAGAAGATCTGTTAAGGGTTTGCATATGATGCCAAATCCTTGTATGAATCTTCTATAATAACTAGCTAGACCAAGGATTCCCCTTAATTGTTTAATAGTAGTAGGAGTAGGCCAATTTCTTACAGCTTCAAACTTTTGAGGATCAATTGATACTCTTTCCTCGGTAATAAAATGACCAAATATTCTATCCTTTAAACTCCAAAGAAACATTTGATCTTCTTGGCAGATAGTTGATGCTTTTCCATCTTTAGGAACACTGATCTGAGATGATTCAAATGGTCTTCCAAACTTTTGCTATAGAATAGAATATCATCAAAGAATACCAACACATATTTCCTAAGGAAAGTATGTATTGAGTTCATCAAGCCTTGGAATGTAGCTGGAGCATTTGACAACCCAAAGGGCATCACTAGGTATTCATAATGAGCTGAGTGAGTCCTAAATGAAATTTTTGGTACATCTTCTATTGCCTTTCTTATTTGGTGATAAACAGATCTTAAATCTATCTTTGAAAAGATTTTTGTTCCTCCTAGTTCATCAAAAAAGTCTTCAACCACTGGTATGTGAAATTTGTTTATCATAGTATGTTTGTTTAAATCTCTGTAATCTACACAGAACCTCCATGTACCATCCTTTTACCAACTAAAAGCACAGGGGCAACAAAAGGACTACAACTTGGTTGTATTATCCATTGCTCTAACATTTGGTTGACCAAAAGACTCAATCACATCCTTTTTTACTGAATTACATCTGTAAGGCCTCTTTTTTATTGGTTCAGGTCCATTCTGCAGTACAATTGTTACACCCTATGTTTTCGTACGTGAGAGTACATCGTAAGTCAATTGATGTAAGATCAGAAATACGATTATATTTAATGGAATATAAAGTAAGTTAATCATGTTACATTGGAGGTTACAAATATTTAAGATCATGAATAATGAGTACCAAGAGGGTTGGAAAGTTTAGAAGCTAAACCAATTGAAGAAAATAAGTTTCGTCGAAAGTCGACGAGTTTGGAATGTTATAACATGTACTTTAGGGTGAGTGTTGGTCCCAAAATACACACTCATGTATACATGGTCGACAAGTAATATAGGATTATAAGTACAAATATCGTACCCACAGAGACTTGTGATTAACTATCAACTAAATTAAACCCAAACA